>JAASAY010000251.1:0-47589 GCA_014822085.1 Fusarium stilboides
GTTCCGCGCAGCCCGGAGCAAGTGGTGGTGGTAACCCCTTTGCCGCTGGAGGCATGCCTGGTGGATTCAACGGTTTCAACTTTGAAGGCGGTATGCCTAGCGGAGGAGGCACTCGAACCTTCCACTTCAACAATGGTGGTGGTGGTGGTGGTGGTGGTGGTGGTGCTGGAGGCTTTGGTTTCAGCAACCCCGAAGACATCTTCGCTGAGTTCATGCGCAGTGGAGCCAGTGGCATGCATGGTGGTGCTGACGAGGATGATATTGCGGGCATGTTTGGTTCCTTTGGCGGTGGCCCTCGAACTCGACGCACGCGATCAGGCTTTGAGTCTCGAGCGAGAGAAGCAACCCCCGAAGTTACCACAGTTGAGCGACCCCTACCTCTCACTCTTGAGGAGCTGTTCAACGGTGTTACCAAGAAGATGAAGATTAAGCGTAAGACGTACGATGATTCTGGAAAGCGAGTACAGACCGATCAGATTCTTGAAGTTCCTATCAAGCCAGGCCTGAAGAAGGGCTCCAAGATCAAGTTCAATGGAGTTGGCGATCAAGTGGAGGGAGGCCGTCAAGACCTCCACTTCATTGTTGAAGAGGTGAGCACAGCACATCCTGACAATAACTCTGGGTTCAATCCGATAACTAACAACTTTACAGAAAGAACACCCCCTCTACAAGCGCGAAGACAATGATCTCGTTCATGTCGTGACCCTTGAACTCAAGGAGGCCTTGACTGGATGGCGAAGGACGGTGACCACGATCGACGGCCGACAACTGAATCTCGAGAAGGGAGGCCCTACCCAGCCCAACAGCGAAGAGCGGTACCCCGGCCTGGGTATGCCCATCTCCAAGAAGCCCGGCCAGCGTGGTGATTTCATTGTCAGGTACAAGATCAACTTCCCATCGAGTTTGACTGCCGACCAGAAGCAGAAGTTGAGGGAGATTCTGTAGAAGCTCGCTATGCGCGAAGCTATCTACAACTCTTGATTGGATACTAGACGTTGGCTGAGCTTGTGCCTCGGCATCAGCAGCATCAGCATCCGATTGGGGAAACCTGCATTACTCACGAATGGTGTTTTTGGCGTTGGGAATTAATGAATAATGAAAAAGGGTGGAAGCTTGATGCTCGGGTTTTGACTAACAAAACTCGAGTTGGTTATTCGAAATCAGAACGGGTCGATAGGCGAGCGGTGGTTGGCCGTAGATTGGCATGTGGTTTTTGATATCCATTTGATGGTTGTTTCTATTAGTGTTTGTAGTAGAACCGATATTTTACACGGCTGTCTATAATACTAGGACAGGTCAAAGATTTTACAAGATTGAGGATTCGGTTGCCAAGTGAGTTTCCATAGTACATCGTGTTCGATGTGATCGCGATCTGGAACAACCTAGAGATGTTTGAATTTAAATTTTTGTAGATGGGCTGATACAAATCCCTCAAAGCCGACAAGAGGAGCCAGGTATGACGAGAGCATTGATTGGGGGTCCACCATTTGCCGACTGTCACTCTGTATTCCAGCATGAACATGGACATGGATGGTCATGAACGGCTTGTCGGTTCGAATTCGCCGACAACTGCAGCATATGTCCTGTACAGCTGTTACAGACGCTTATGCGAGCGTTGTCTCATCACAAGCCATAACCGAACCAAGACCGTTATTACACCGCAACCCCTGGTCATGATTGCCAGAGGCTTAAAGAGAGACAACGCTGATGCGGGCCGGTGGGATGGATGAAAATGGGTCCTGAGTCTTTTAGCGTGTTGTTTAACAGGGATTCAAAGTACGGCGATGACGACACTGGGCGGTTCTTAGTCGGACCTTGGCTGGATGGAGGGGGAGGGGCATTCGATTCGATTCGGGATGATGGATCGCGAGGGGTTTTGTTTGAAAATGACTGACTTCCACGTGTTGATGCTATCCAATGAATTCTTTTCTATTCGGTATCTGAGCGAGAAGATTTGGTGTTGTGAAACAGACATGATAAACTTGAGCTTCTCATGATAAGTAGTTGATTAATGAATATTTTTCATAGCTAATATAACTGTTGTTTACATTACATTCAATATGAACCATGATGACGCTTTTGTTGTTGTCTCCCCCATATCCGCGGGGTTTTCTCAACAATCCATGGATCCCTCAGTCCAGTCTTACACATGCCGGATGCTAACCAGCCTCTACATTAGCAGATAGCCCGGGCAAGCCCCGTACTTACCTAGCCACCTCAGTCGCACCTGCGCCTGCATCTGCATTTGCCAGGTTCCTGTTACAGCATGTTGCAGACCGGGATGCAGTTACAAGTTCCTGCTCTTGCTCCATTGAATCAATGGAGGTGGTTCCGGTCTCCTCCATAAAACCTCCGTTCCCCCACAGTCGTTCCATCACTCTAGACTCTTCTTTCTTCACCTCCATATCTAGCTCCACCTGATTCCTACGGCCCTCTTCCTTGCTTTTCCTCTTCTTCCTACATCCAATTCTCTTTGGACTTGCATAGTATTTCTTTTTGAACATTCTTATCACCACAATCCGCCAAAATGCCCGAGGTACGTTCCTCATAAAGCCTCTGCTACTTGCATGTGAGCGCAAACCAGGCTGACAAGAAACTATAGATCACCACCCTCCTATTCGACTGCGACAACACCCTCGTCCTCTCCGAGGAGCTCGCTTTCGAGGCTTGCGCCGGTCTCATCAACGAGATCTGTGAGGCTCGTCAAGTCGAGATCCGCTTCACCGGCGAGACCCTCATCAAGGAGTTTGTCGGTCAGAACTTCCGGGGCATGCTCACCACTCTCCAAAAGAACTACAACATCGAAATTTCGCCCGAGGACCTCGAGACCTACGTTCGAAAGGAGGAGGACGCTGTCATTGCCAAGCTTAAGGAGTCTCTCCGACCTTGCATTGGTGTTGATGAGCAGCTCGAGAAGCTTGCCGCTTCCAACAAGTACACCATGTCTGTGGTTTCTTCATCGGCTCTTCGCCGTGTTCGCGCTTCCATTGAGAAGGTTGGCCAAGACAAGTACTTCCCTGGCGATGTTGTCTTCTCTGCCGCCACAAGTCTGGAGAAGCCCACCAGCAAGCCTGATCCCGCTATCTACCTCCACGCTCTGAACAAGCTTGGTAAGAAGGCTGAGGAGGCCGTAGCTATTGAGGACAGCAAGAGTGGCACTCTTAGCGGTACTCGCGCTGGTATCAAGGTCATTGGTTATGTCGGTCCTTATGCCGAGGACAAGCAGGCTGAGATGGATAAGACCTTGAGAGATGCTGGTGCCGTAATCATCATACGTGACTGGTCTGAGTTCCCTGCTGCTCTGCAGAAGGTTGAGGCCGGTGAGGTCTAGATGAGAGAAGGGCGTGTTGTTATGGCAATCTGCTTTGAGGAATACCCAAGCACCATTTATTGGTTATTTAGCGAAAGAGATGGGACTACAGTAGATCATTTCAATTAATACAATATTGATAAAAAGTACTTTGCGAGCGTTGAACTTTGTAATGCCGTTTGAAACATAAACGTTCATAGTCTAAGATGTAAGTCCCGATTGGTTAGACCACAGCACGGCAGTTGGCGCATGGTTGAGTTTCACTTTATTTATTTTACTCCTTTAGATGCGCGATATGTCCCTTATTTTCTCCAATCCATCAAGAAGCTATTTACACTCTGAAGCGTGGCCCGGCTGGGGTTGGCTCCAGGATAAGCTGTCATGATGAAACCCAATCGGGACTTAATGAGGGTTTTCGTAAAAGATACGTTTGCTTCTGGGTCTCTAACCTTGCCCTCGTCATCAAATAGGTAGCATGATATCGCAAGAGCCATGCCCACTGACAGATCTCTTCCCGATTCACATGCTACAACGATCCGTTGTTGATCAGGTTCCGCGATGGAGGCAAGGTAGCTGGCTGCAAAGTTGCATATCTCAGGCAGTGAAGTGCGGAGGTTTCGACTTGCTAGTTTATTCTTGCCAAGACCAGCTTGCATATAAGTCTTGGATTGTATCCATGAGTCCTTTGGTGTCGTATCTTGAGTTATCGCGATGCGACATTCTGTAGGGTCTGCGGGAAGCGGTAAGGCACACACGGAGATGTGAGGTGCGATCTGTATCTGAGGTCCTTCGTCTTTCTTGCTAGTTGCGTGCTCGTTGACTATTCTGGAGATGAGATCTGGCAGCTCTGCCTCTGCAGTTTCGAGAAGTTCTTCGATGTTCGCCCAGAACAGAGGAGCTGTGAGATCATGCGCCCACATCTCGGTGTCGTCGGCTGCGCCTTGGATATATCCACCCTCATCCATCTCACTTCCGATAACTCGGCGACTAGCCGTGCAGCAGATGACAGGGCGGAAGTCGTCAAAGATGGATGTGGTTTCTTCAGTTGAGGGAAGAGAAGAGTCTGGAGTTACCCAGAATGGGCGAAGTGGCTTGGTCAAGCATGTAGGGAGATTAAGATTGAGGGCTTTGAGAGAGGCGACGAATTCGGGAATGAGGGCGGATATTTGAGAGTGAGTTGTTGCGGGGAGATGGGCAGGGAGATAGAGGTTGGCGGATGACGGGTGAGAGGGGAGGAGAGTGAGGTTGAGGACTGTACACCAGATGGGGATTGTTGAGGAGAGGGCGTCGGGCATTCCTATATAAGTCAGTTCAAGTGTTTTCACAAGTTGTGATTGGTTATGAGAGCGTACGCTTGCCACGACGAGTAGAGTCGACGATTATAATACTATAGACATGTTAACTCCTGTATAGCCAAGGAAAACATCGTCGACTTCATACGTACCCATCATTCTTCTCTATAAATTCAACCAAATGAAAATTCAACCTCCTTGTACTAAACTTCCATGCCCTCTCATGGCCATCCGTGCTCTTGAAATACGCACTCGCACCCTTGCGCTCAGGCGGGATATACCAGCTCCCGCAACGCTCATTGGCGACAAGCGGCCGCGGGCTGTATGCTAGAGATACTTGATTTACAAAGTCGGCGTCGGTTTGGATGCTTGTCAGACGATTGTGGATGGTGAGTGTAGTGCGCTTGAGAGAGGCCATGAGCTGAGACATTGAGAGTTGTTCATTTTGTGGGAGGATGAGGTCGGAGAAGTGAGGGTCGGGCATGATGGCGGCGGACTGTGAGAAAATTCAAGGTGATATATATGTAAAGAAAGTAGTCAAGGAAAAGATCAGAGTAGATTGTGAGAAGAGATCTTGAAACTGCGGATATATAAGATTGTGGTGTTGAGTTTTTGGTGGAGCTAAAGAGATGAGGCATAGTGTTCACCTAGTATCCACCCCGCATTACACGCAGAGCATAGCATATTTACCTCGCTCATCTTACACATCAAATCACTTGATAAACTATGAATAGCATAAGATTTGATCATTACTTTTGGTCGTAACCCGTCAGACATATATACATATAGCATATGGTATTTATCCTTCTCTTGCTTCCTTAACACATTACTCCAGCCTCCACTTGCCATTCTCAACCACAATCTTGACCTCCCTCTTCTCATCAATACTTCTTCGGCCAGCCTCAAGGATCGCTGTTGTGGCGATAGTGTTCTTAAGAGTGGGGAGGGGCTTCTTGTCAAGATCCTCAGGCTTGAGTTTACCGGCATTGACAGAGCGGCAGCCATCGACAAACTTCTCGATAGAGATGTATCCGTAGCCAGTCTGGCCGGCAAAGTTGCCATCCTCATCAGGGGCATACTTCATGTAGAAGGGGTTGTACCACATCAGCTGGCCAATGGAGTCATCGGCGACGTCGTAGCCACGCTTGGCCTGGTCGACGCGGATCTCACCGTTGGCGGCAAGGTAGTGGAAGTACTGGTTGGAGTGAACACCGGCCTTTTGGGGCGCGGTCCATGAAGCAGTGTAGACGCCGACGGCGCGCTTGCTAGAGTCATCCTTCTTGATCCAGGTGACTAGTAGGGAGATAGTGTCCTCAGTGGAAGGGTCGCAGCCCAGGTCAAGGGCAACACCCTTGGAGGATGAGGCGGAGACGCTCACGGGCACGTAGCCGCGCTCTTGAACCATAGAGTCGTTGATGTCGATGTGGTGGCTGTTGAGGTAGTAGGAGATATCAGACTCCTTGCCAGCCCAGGCCTTGAAGGTCTCGAGCTGCGATTTAGGCTGGGACATGTAGCTGTAGAAGTAGTTGAAGTCGCCGAGCTTCTGAGCCTTGGCGCGGGCATCCGCGTAGGCGGGGTCGTAGCGCTTGTGGTGCTCGACGTAGACGTAGACGCCCTTCTCATGGGCAAGGTCGACGAGCTGCTGGTGCTCTTCGAGAACTTTAACGGCGGGCTTTGTGATCATGACATGGATGCCGCGCTCAATGGCGTACTTTGCGATGGGGAAATGGGTAGGGTCTGGGGTGAAGATTGTGATGGCATCGCCGGGGCTGAGGGCGTCAATGGCGGTCTTGTAGGCGTCGGGGTCGACCTTGTCGTTGGCGGGGAATGAGTCGAATGCGGTGTCGAGGTCGTTGTAGACTTGTTGGATGTTCTTGTGGAGATGTTCGCCTGAGGATGTCAGTTTTGGTTTCGCATGGTGTATTTCTGGTGAGAATACGTACGGATAGCGGGAAACTTCTTGCCATTGACTCCAACCATACCCAGCTTGTTGACCTTCTCGCGACGGCGCAGGTCAAAGAGACTGAGGCCAACAACACCTACCTTCTTGTCAGAACCAGAGGCACCTCCACCGACAAAGCCGGTGGTGTACTCTCCAGTACCAATCTGTGAGTTCAGTGTTAGCCCATTGACAAGATTTGGTTACAATTTGATAATTTTTGGTCAACTCACCATCAGGACGTTCAAGGGATCCATTGTGAGATGGTGACGAGGGGCAAGGCGGGGGAGGGGCAGAAGCTATGATGAGACCAAAGACAGAGTATGGGGGGTATAAAACAGGTTCAAATTTACGTATCAAAGAATACGCAAGTCAAATAAAGCTCAAGATTGGTGGGAAGAAGATGGTTAGAGTGCAATCATGAGCTGGAATATGACGGTTGAATACTGTTCTTATGAATGTTCGCTCATGTCTCCGCAAGCTTCGCGATTGAGCTTGAGGTTCGGGGTTCTCTCCGTCTGCTATTGGAGGAAAAAAGAGTCCCCGCCTCAAATCCCCCCAATCTCGAGCTAGAGGGAGAGGGAGCTTTATGGAGTCATGATGCCGGGTAAATCTTATGTTGATGTGCTCATGTGAGTGTGGGGAATCTACGATTTGGTCCTGAATCTGGGGGAGAACATGGCCAAGACACTACAAGTGAGAGAAGGAAGCTGGGGTTAACCCTTGAGGTTATGGCGCCATTATTGCTCTGTTGTGTTATGTTGCGCTGTAAGTTGTTTGATTCATGTTGGTGACTTTGGGCTTACACTAGACTCAGATACCAAATCGGGGGTGGGGAAGTTGGAGAGACCATCAATATTTAGAGGGGCTCTTAGTTCGAGAGATCTCATGATAGATACTAGACGGAAATATTGGACTAGTGAAGTTTCCATCCATTACCGAAACAGGTCAGAGAGGCATTTTCCTCCATATTGACTGACATTTGATGCAATCCATGGAAGCACATCGATTCGATGGACCGTCTAGAAGCGAGGAACCACCCCCAAACCCATGAGGATTACCGCTAGTTGAACCGACAGCGAGTTGTAAGCGTTTGACAGTGAGGGGTTGGGTTGGAGGGGTAATATGGAACTCCCCCACCCCCACGGGCAGCGAAACTGTACTACTAATCCCCGGCTCATGACCGGAAGCTATCTTATCAAAATCAATCATGGGTGATCTGATTTGTCCATGTGAAGATGAAGGGTAATAATAGTTCAAGTTAAAGATATTCCTCAGTCTTGATAATTGGGTCAAGAGAGGTTTATAAAAATAACAATATCAAGAAATCGATACGATACACAGTAACAAGTCAATTCTCAGCTTAAGAATCTCGTGATTCGCACTCCTCATGTAACCCAACGTCAAATCCCACCTGCCACTTTGGGGGTACCACCGCCAAAAATTCTCCGCCCACTCAGCGCAAGCATACCCCCCATCAACACCATGTTCCTCGTTCCTCATGCATCACCACCACTTACACGCATGCTCGTACCTCACACACCCAACCTAGACTCAGCCAAGCCTCGGGACAGGCCGGTCGTCTTCCGGACAGCTTCACTTGGCCACTTTGAGCCGCTCCGGAGCCGACTCTAATTTGACCATGCACTTCGCCTCTTGGACTTAGACACGCCGCACAGGAACATGGTCAGCTCGGGGGGTCTATAGGGGGACTCTCCACCAACACGGAGCTCGCATCCCGGCCGGCTAATCGAGACAGACGCGGGATGTCGAACATGGATCATCAAGCGATCCAACGGTTCTAAACAGCCTCCGTCTCACCTCCGTCCCGTCTAACCGGTTCCCCACGTCGGGGCTAGCCCAAGTCCAAGTACCTAGGTTTAGATGCTGAATGAGGAATTGAGGATGCACCCACGGGATATCTCAGGTCGCAGAACGCTTCTACCGGGCGTGGTTCACTCTGGATCTGAAAGTGCCGATCTCGCATCCTATCAAACAGATCACCCCGGCAGCCAAGATGGTAATCGATCACATTGGCATTATTTTGGCCATGGTATAACAAGCTACAGATGGACTTGAGCTCCTATATACTAATTGTTTATCAACCGCTTTGAATTATCATAGCATTATAGTGGAACGGTTCGCCTCCTTCGTTTAGTTTCAAGAATCAGGTCAGGTTCTACACCGACGTATGACAGTCTCACAACTTGTCAACAGACGCCTCGCTTCTATGTTCCGCTTGCCGGTCGTTGCGCAATATCGCTATCACTGTACGGTACAGAACCCAGAGATTTTGGATTTTGGTGGCCCTCTCAGACTTGCATTGCATGCTCCAATTGGGGGACGATCGGGCCAATACCCGCGCGGGTCTTTGAGCACTTGACTTCCCGAGGTGAATCCACCCCCAAACTGGTTACCGAAAAGCACTTGTACTTGTCGGCTCGATATGATGCCTTGACATTTCTACGCTATAAAGTCCCTCTTGTTTCATTTAAACCCCGGCTTTTTCGTGTTTGCGTTTGGTATCTGTGTTTCGTTTATTCCACATTCCCTCTGTGTTGTCCATCATCCTTCCTTGGTCACTCTAAACTATCATACCCATCATCTTACTCCTCTCATCATGACTTCTTCTAACGGTGCCACCAACGGCCAAAATGGCCACGCCGCTCCTCGCTCGCTGCCTACTGGAATTTACGCCCCTGTCATGACCTTTTTCGACCCCGAGACTGAGGACCTCGACATTCCCACCATTAAGAAGCATGCCGTGCGGTTAGGTCAAGCTGGCCTGGCTGGTCTTGTTACCATGGGTTCCAATGGCGAGGCTGTTCACTGCACCCGTGAGGAGAAGATTGCTGTCACCAAGGCTACCCGAGAGGCACTGGATGAGGCTGGTTTCCAATCAATTCCCGTCGTCCTTGGAGCTACTGAGGGTAGTGTCAGGGGTACCGTTGAGCTGAGCAAGCAGGCTGCTGAGGTTGGTGCTGCTGCCACTCTTGTTCTCCCTCCCTCTTACTACAAGGCTCAAATGAGCGAGGACGCTGTCTACAAATACTTCATTGACCTCGCCGACGCCAGCCCCATCCCCATCATTCTCTACAATTACCCTGGTGCCGTCGCTGGCCTCGACATGGACAGCGATCTCCTCATCAAGCTCGGCCAGCACCCCAACATCATCGGCACGAAGTTCACCTGTGGAAGCACTGGTAAGCTCACCCGAGTTGCCCTCGCCACCGACGCCAAGACCCCCTTCCAGGAGGGCTCTGGTTACCTCGCCTTTGGTGGTATTGCCGACTTCACCATCCAGACTCTGGTCAGTGGCGGTAGCGGCATCATCGCTGGTGGCGCCAACGTCATGCCCAAGACCTGCGTCAAGGTCTGGAACCTGTATGTTCAGGGCAAGAAGGACGAGGCTCAGGCCCTCCAGAAGAAGCTGTCTAAGGGTGACTGGGTATTGACCAAGGCCGCCATCGCTGGTACCAAGTCTGCCATCCAGAGCTACTACGGCTACGGTGGACACCCCCGACGACCTCTTCCCCGGCTCACTGCTGAGCAGGCTAAGGGCATTGAGGAGGGCGTTCGGGATATCATGGATATTGAGAAGTCACTATGATCTGTGATGGGTGTTTGAGCCGTTGTTTACTTGTCCAATTGGCCCAGGGTCCTTTATATGGATGGGTATGAGTTTGCATAGCGTTGCATTTAATGACGAAAAGAATCCCAACTGGCTAGACGAGGCAGATCTGGGAATGAATCCCACTGTCTGGACTTGGCCATGATTATAAAATTACGAGTATGTAAATGAATGAAATAAAGATAAATCAATTGTGTCATGATTGTGGATATGTGACCGTCGTATGCAGTATTGGGGTTTTCTATACGATGATCGGGTGGATGCATAACTATCTACCAGATGAGTGACGTTTAAACTACAATGCGAAATTGTGTACGAAGTAAGTATGAAACGTATTCAATCATGACTATCCTAGCCCATTATCATGATATATAATTTATTCATGCAACTCAAGCCAAGTCCAGCTCCGTTTTCGGTCAAAGCTACCCTAGATGAACGAACTATTGGAAACCGTCGACGTCATTGGCTGCTGACCGATCTATATCTTGTCCCCCACGTTTCATAGGCCGATAGTCTCCGACGAACACCAATATCAACAACATAAATCCTCTTGCTCTTGGCACATGACATCGGTCTCACATAAGTCTTACGGACATATAAGAGAGTTTATTCGTTAGGGCCACTCTAAGCCTGCTTTCTACTTCTTGATCCTTTTACTCAATCACTGATTGGAAGTCAAGATGCGTGAGTCTGCGAGCGGCAGCGCGTCTGCCGTTGCCGAGAACGGCACGAATGCTCTCAGTGACGAACGAACTCCACTGCTCAAGTCGACGAGTCAATCCCAGGACCAAGCCTCTGAGCCAGCTAGTGAGGTACGAGGAGATGATCCAAATCAAGGTGTTCCTGCAGGACAGGAAGAAGAGACGACAATTGTTGCCGAGGAGGTATCGACAGGTAAACTGGTCCTCATCTTTGGTACGGCATGGATTGGCGTCTTCCTGGGCGCAGTCGACTCGACCATTATCGCAACTCTTTCAGGACCTATTTCGAGCGAGTTTCAATCCCTCAGCCTGTTATCATGGCTCGCAACCGCTTATCTGATCTCCAATGCCGCGTGCCAACCTATCTCGGGCCGTTTGACTGATATCTTTGGCCGAGGACCGGGTCTCGTTTTCAGCAACATCTTCTTCGCAGCTGGTAATCTCATTTGCGGCCTGGCAAAGAATGAGACTGTCATGATCATTGGGCGCGTTATTGCGGGCATTGGAGGCGGTGGCTTGATGAGCATCTCGACGTTCCTGGGTTCTGACCTGGTTCCTCTGCGTAAGAGAGGCATTATCCAGGGCTTGGGCAACATTTGCTATGGTTCTGGAGCAATGCTTGGCGGAGTCTTTGGCGGCCTGATCAACGATCACACCTCTCAGGGTTGGAGATTGGCCTTTCTGATTCAGGTTCCTCCGGTCCTTGTCTCTGCTGTAGCCGTCCACTTTTTGGTCAGGGTGCCGCCTAAGCAGTCGGATAAGTCGTTCCTTGCACGCATCGACTTTATGGGAGCTTTTCTGACGTCGTCTTTTCTGGTGTTTTTGCTCTTGGGACTCAACTCTGGCGGCAATATCGTCCCTTGGACTCATCCTCTTGTACTGACTACAATCCCTCTAGCCGTCATCACATTCGGATTGTTCCTCTTCTGGGAGAGCAAGGCTCGCCAGCCGATTATTCCTGTCAAGCTACTCCTCGACCGGACAGTCCTGAACGCCTGTCTCTGCAACCTTGCTTGTACCATGGTGGTCATGGGGGCCCTTTTCTATGTTCCGCTCTACCTGCAAGTTCTTGGTAGTACTGCCACCCAATCTGGTGTTCAGATCTTGCCGTCTCCAATCGGTATCTCGGTTGGATCTCTTATATCTGGCTTTATCATGAAGAAGACCGGGAAATACACCAAGCTGGGTGTCGTCGGTCTGTTGGTCCTCATTGCGGGAGTTGTGGTCCTCACGGCCCAAAACGAGCATAGCCCAAAGTGGCTTATGGCTATTTCCTTCTTCTTGATCGGTTCTGGATATGGTGCCACACTCACAACGACGCTATTGGCATGCATCGCTGCTGTGGACCACTCCCAGCAGGCTGTCATCACATCTGCAACCTGTAAGTTGGCCAGACATGTCAATATTTTCCAATGCTAACAAGATTTAGATTTGGCACGCAGCCTCGGTAGTACCGTGGGTGTGACGGTTGGCTCCGCCGTATACCAAAACATTCTCAAAGCCAGGCTTTGGGAGAGATTTGGAGACCAGCCGGGTGCCGCGGATGAGATCCGACGAATCCGAGACGACCTCGACGAGATTAAGCATCTTCCTGAAGGATGGTATGATGGTGTTATCAGCTCCTTCGTTGAGGCTTTTAGAGGCGTTTGGCTGACACTGTTGGCCTTTTCTATTCTGGGGCTGATTTGTATCTCTCTCATGAAGCAGCACACGCTGCATTCGACTCTTGAGAGGCGGTGATTATGCAAGATGAGAAGCATCATGTCTGATTGATGAAGAGACGGAAGACAGAATAAAGTCCAAAATGTGGAGGATCTAGAATGGCAGTGATAGTGTTGATAGATGAGGTATCTAGCTAGTGATAGGTAGTGAATCACTCAGTGAATGGATATCCAATGTAAGATGTGTAAGTGAACGTGAATGCACTTGCCATCCCAGCGGTTCTTTCTGCATCATCTCAAATCTTTCTGAGCAACGACTTCCTTGCGAATTAAGCACCCGTGGTTCATTCTCCTCGTTAGGTTATCTTGCTACCTACTAAATGTCAGAAAATGCTCTGCATCTTCAACTTTTCTCCTTCACGCAACATACGTTTGATGATTTCTTGGATGAATGATTATTAATTCAAACATCACCAGACTCTTTAGATCCAGCTCGACTCAGCCTCATCCGATATGGCAAACAGCAAAGAAGCAAAGGCTGATGAGGTCACGGCCTCGTCCAACCCCAGCTCCAACAGCTCCCAGCCAGATCCAAGTAACGATACTATTCCAAATGTGCCGGCGGCCGACAACCCAAACGAGGATGAAGATTCTCCGTACCGCATCCTGAAACTCACTCCCATCGAGAAGAACGCTAGAGGAGACTACATTCGCATCGCGATGGTCTTGTCATGTCCCCAAACTAGTTACTTGAAAATCCAACTCTCTACCCTGGGCCACGAGATCCGCCAGGCCTTTGCTTCGACAATACGCCATTGGCCTTTTCTTGTGGGTTGGTTCAGGACTGTGGCCGTGACCACCGATGCCGATGCCGATGCCGAACCTGAGTGGGCTCTGGTCTATCCAAAAATTCTGCGCCCATGTGACTTCTCCCGCGCCTTCGATACGGATCAGGTTACGATTCGCCCTGGAGTTACGCTGGAGTCTTCTCTGATTTATAAAGTGCCATTGACTTATAACACAAAGAAAAACTCGGCGTTACCAAATCACAACCCCGATCAACATGGTCCCTGTATGCCGCTGGCACTGAGGGTAAAGGTGGCTAATGGTTTACTCATCTTGAGTTTCGCTTTTAGCGAGTTCATCTTCGATGCGCAATTCATTCACAACTTCTTTCGGGAGTTTCTCAACAACACTGACACCGCATTGGCGACATTGCCCAAAGGCCAAGGTTTGTACTTCCGGATATGGACTTTCGTGCCCACAAAGAGGGCTAACGCGTTTGACAGTTATTCACAGAGACATGCCCGAGATAATCGACTCTGGTCTAGAGGCAAAGTATGAGTTCCCATGCTTTGACTGGAACAGAACGACTGAGCTCGAAGAACCCACACCTCGTGAGGAGCTGGAGTTCCAAATATTCACGCTCAAGGGACATCAGCTGCACCGACACCGCAGCAAAATACAGCGCTGCGTGAGGGAAAAAAAGCTCACCAACTATCCCATGATAGAGGACTGTATCTTTGCATTCTTCTGGACTATTATCATGCTAGCTCGAGCTTCGACAGCCGCGATAGCTGATGATGACTCTACCAACATCAACCTCATGGTTCCAGGGCACCTTTCTACTACCAGACGCGAATATAGTCCTGACTACTTTGGAAACAGCACTGTTGCTGCAGCTGCGAGTTGCGATGTTAAAGAGCTGATTGGCCGTGTTGAGGAGTGTGATGATGAAAACCAAGAGTTTGTGGACTATGCACGGCTGGCATTTGCAGCCAGTTTAATCGCTGGGGCTAGACGGGGAGTCAACAAGGATTACATGCGTAAGCTCTACGGGTTGAAGCAAGCCATAAGCCCCGCCGAGGACAGGCTTGCCTATGAACGTGCTCTTCGACGCCATACAGAAAGCCTCATCTTTGAGGATTGGACATGCTACGGCGCACAGTTCGAGTGCCATCTCTCATCCGTGAGTGATCCCGAGCCGCGCTTTGTACCTTGCATAGATGGACTTCTGGAGGGGACAGTGATTCTTCTGCCACGAAAAAATGAGCGGGATGGCCTTGAAAATTGGCATGTCTGTGTATGTCTCTGGAAGGACGACATGGAGATAGTCGAGGAATTCCTAGGAATTGCGAATCTGCTGCCGTGGGATGACGAAGACGAAAAGGACGAAGGGAACGAAGGGAACAAAAAAGTCAGAAGGGTCAAAGAGGACAAAGGGGACAAAGAGGGCAAAGGGGACAAACCCCCTAAGGAACCAGCCTTGGACAAAGCACTATCAAAAACCCGGCTGTGAGTTTCTGCATAGCTGTGGCAGTCTCTCGCTTTCGTTTTCAAGTATATATCGATCAGGTGAATGTCGTAGTGCGGGCAGAGCTGACAGTCTAGACTTAAAGTCAAAACGGATGTGACTAGGCAGCTCAAAAAAGCATGTTATAGAGAAACGCCCCCAAGCCAGGTAGCATTCTTAATTGAGCAGTTTGTGCAACGTGGGCTTGCTTTGCCAAGCCAGAAACCAAACGTTTTGAGACACTAACTTTATCACTTACTGTGACCATTCCTTCGAGCCAAGTTTTTGTGACACCCCAATGGAGAAGACCCTTCGATAGCAGAGTCTTGGCAGATCAAAGAAGTTTTCAGTGCATCATATCTCGTAAAAGGCAGCATTAGATCATCATACAGTCTAGAGGTCACATTCCTCAACTTAAGCAACTCCGCGTATGTACAGTGAGAACCTGAGACAAGTAGGTGCCCAAGCTCCTTGAGCTATCTGCACTAAGAGCGGCAGCCAAAGCTCTCGTAGAGCAGCTTCGGACATTTTCGAGCGGGAATAATTAATCAGCGAGAGCTAGACGCCGGACCATGAGGCATAGTGTAGGGCGGCCGACACACAGGCCAGAAGGCTGAAATAATCGTCTGGCTAACCATTAGCTGCCGTAGACTATCTCAATGACAAGGCCGAAGGTGAAGTGATAGAAAGGCTCTGTCGTAAGATGGCTGAACAACCGGACGCCGCAAAAGATTGATTGCCAAAAGAATGCCAGCAGTCCAGTGCGGAAATAATAAGGATTAGTGTCGAGCGTTTTATGTCAACCTTGAATGATGGCTTGCTGGATGTAGGCCCAGATCTGGAGAGTTGTCTCAGACAACAGCCTCACTAGGAACGTGACGGGTCTGGAACGCCACCCGGGCCGCTTTCGCTCTGCAGCCTCTCGCTTGTCAAAAAGCATACGCCCATAAGAGTTCCGCCCCATCAGATCATGGGCAATGCTGGCCAGAGGCTGTTTGAACGAGGGTGCGTCCAGAGCAAAAGGTGGACCAGGAGGAGACTAAGAGCGGAAAGTCTTGCGCAGTGGATGGCCTAGGCTCTGGGGTTGAAAGCACAGACGACGGCTCAACAACGTCTGTTATTCCCTCTCAGCTAGTAATTTCATGGGGAAGTGGCGAAACGTGTCGTCGGTCGGTCGTACTGTAGCATGTTGATTCGACCTGTTGGTTCTTCGCAATAATGACCAGCAAAAAGATTGAGGGTTTTCAAGTCGTGTTGGGGATCTCAACATCATATTTTGCCTCTGTCTCTGCCTCCCAAGTCATCATGAGCTCAAGATATCCCAATCCGTACAGCAGACAGCTGAATCCGGGAATACCAAGCCTGCGTTGCCACGGGATGTGTTCTGCTAGGGAACCGTTTGGGGTCAACTTTAAGCTTCTTGCCTAATGCTTTAGGGTTAGTCTAAGATTGACGCTTATGCATGTCTCGAGGATACTGACAGGGAGCTATGGCCAGTCAAGAGTGTGGAAAACGGGCGCCGTCGAATCTGCTTGGTCCATGAGCTTTTAGCTTCCGAGTCGATGCCTCGAGGCGCGCTACTGTACGGAAATAGATCGCCAATGTTGAGTTTCTTGGCAATTAGTAACCATCTCTGCATAGGGAAGATTGTGGCTCACGATTCTCGACCTTGGAGGAGATTGGCTATGGTAAGAATGCCATTGTATAGCCAGAGACCGAATTAGGATTGTTGCAGACCATCCATCTACGGCCCGTTACGGGAGCCAAGACCAGTGGGTCTGCCAAGGGTGATCATCCGGAGCCGTACCCGAGAGTCTCAGGGAGCAGTCGTTCCGCTCCACCTGTAGTATCAACGTGACACAGACGAAAGAGCGGGTGGGCTGCGGATATGACAAGCCGCACGAATTCCGCATGGCCAGATCTGATACGTCTGTAAGACCGTAAGGTTCTGCCTTACAACAGACTTGCCGGATCATCCGCTGGACAGAGTTTCGAGGAGAGTTGACAGCAGCCAAGATCTAGATCTGCGGATCGAGAAGACGTTTTGGCTGACCTGCCCCTGTTCCTGCAGTGGATGCCAGTTGATTGAAGCGGTCGATGAGTGATAGGCGGCCGACCCTGAGTTCTGAGGCTTAGAGTCTCGATGTGATGGATCACATCAACTGGGTGACGATGATGCTGGTGGGACCCATGACCCGGATCTGAGTGCAAGATAGAGTTGATGCAAGGGCATCTGCAAGGACCCTCGTAAAGCTCATTCGCCCGCCGCTCGCAAGACCCTGAATATAGATATCTGTCGCAGATCCTGTCTCACTCAGATCTTTTTGTCTCATTCTCATCATCATCAACAACGGCTCATATAATGAAGTACATCATCATCCTTCTCGGTGCCTTGTGGTCAACACAGGCTGCCGCACAGCGATACACTTATACCACTCGAACCATGACAGAGTGCTTCAGCACAACACAATCCAGCTTCGGACCAGCAGTACCAACACAGGGTACTGACCAGTACTGGACAGTCGAGATGCCTGAGTGCCAGGACTGCGGCTGTACCAACTGTGCCTACACCAACACATACACAACAACACTTGGTGTCTTGTCTCCAACTGGCATCGCCCAATTCCCCTACAAGGTCAAGGAGATCTACCGGGGGATGTCAGCGATGCCAGCTGATGCCACACCAACTGCCATTCCTTATGGCTTCACCTCAGGTGTTGAAACTTGCAACAACTGCGGCGACAAGCCCGTGGTAGCAACCATGACTTATCCTCGAGGTGGCTCACCATACCAGGAGAACGTCCCTACAGCCACACCTGCTGCTGAGACTACTCTCCAACGTCCTTCGACTTTGCGAACCCAGGTTGCTGGGCAAGCAGCAACTGGCGCTCCTTCGAATGACAGCGGCAACACACCTCTTGAGAACACGGTTCTTGAGCACAAAGTCATCAAGTACAAGGGCCAAGGCAAGATACCCGACACTGCCAACTTTGCAAAGTTTGGACTCGAGAGCGACTCTAGTCTTAGGCTTGACAGTGGCAACTCAAAGACACCCACTGGTCCACCCAAGAATTTCAAGAACTACGCCAAGATGCGGTTTGAAACAGCAGAGGCAGCACCATCAAAGGATGCCGATGGCGCCGCAGCCAGCAGACGCCCACCAGCTAGTGTTGCAATGGCTCTGCTTGTACCCATGGTCTTCCTGATATAAGAAAGACCACCAAAAAAGTAACCAAATAAGAGAAAAAAGGACAAAACAAAGAAGGGTAAAAAGTCACTTTGATGCATTCAGCGCTGGCGTTGCATATCTCATTCACATTTGGAAACGTTTCTTTTGTCTGTTAATAACGATGCCCACGGCCGACCGGTGATAGGGAGACGCAACGAAGCGGCCCCAAGGAGGATATAATCCCATATTTTGGATTCAAGATACCACAAGACGCCCACTGAGGGTCTGCGATGGAGGAAAGTAGAGTAGTTCAACCACTAGGTAGTTAGATACCCATCAATAAGAATAACATCAATAAACACCAAGGCATCTGTGATATTTCGATGTGCTCAAAGGTCTGAGCTAACAGTTTCGGCGACATTGAACCCTTTGTTGGGCGTCTTCGAGCCCTCTGCGCGGAAAGGAGCCAACAGCGTGGCGAGTCTCCGACAAGGTTGCGAGAGCATGCCCAACTTCGAGGCTATTCCCAGATTGAGTCAGACTGGATGGAAAAGGATAAGCGGAGATGATGACGGAACGAATTGGGACCCTTGGCATGTCGACTGTTTCAGACGCAGATTAGGTTGGACCCCTTTTGATTTCGTATCCGCTGTGGCTCCTAGTGCGTAATTACGAGAATCCAAGATACTCTGGACAACGCAAAAAACCCCATGGCAGTTTTGGTTAATAACAGTCGCAATTTGTACTGTTGTCGTCGAGTGAATCTGGATGTGGTGATATCGTATCTTGGATGAGGTTGCAAGTGGATCCCGAATCACTAGGAGTAGCTGAAAGTTTCTGCCTTAGACTTCAGGCGCCAGTTTCTCCAGAACTTGCATCTGCATCTTCATCCGCCGCCGAACATCCCAACGTAGTACCAGAATCCCCGTAACATCCGGAAGACGACAACGTCATGAAGGTAAACAAAGCTGCGTAATTATCGTGGCGTGTAAACAGAGATATGCGTGGGCAGGTACTGCTTAGGCGTCCTCGGATCAGTAAGTAATGGAAGGCTCACAATGGATGCTTGAACATTATTAAGACAATCACAAGGCACCTGATAGATATAAAATTTTGATAGCATTTCACGTGGATTAATACCAAAATCTCTCAAAAGAAAATGATCAGACGCTGACGAAATTGCGGAGAGCCTGTCATTCAGCTGGAGTAAATAAATTTAGATATCGGGAACGTTATGCATCTCATTGGCCGTTAGACTGCTTCAAAGTGGTTCTCTAGATCCTTCTCCAGTTGCACAGCCTCTGTGGCTCATCACTATGGTATGAAAAGCCTTGGGCAGATCAGAGCGTCGCAAGGCACCTTTTCAGGATGTGAAAGGCTTCATCCAGTCCTTTAGGGGGCATTTCACGTTGCGCCCCTGGATCTAGCGCTCACATGGTCGACAATTTAGGGCAAATATTCTATCTAGTGATCTAATGGCTTCCGACGGGACCAGTACAAGCCACAGTAAGACTGCCCGTTGCTCGCTGTTGCGTCTAGCAACGCGTGGCCAATCCCCAATCCCCTTCCGCTGTGGAGGCTTGGGTCTAGGCGGGCGTCATGCTCGGGCTCGGGGGGGCTGTTGGCGCTGCTGGCCAGGGAACCTGTTTCGTCAGGGTTTCCAAGGACCATTGAACTTAATTCAGACCCAGCCCAACGTCTGTCAGTCTTGTTTATCCTTTGTCAACAACACAACAATACTGTTTATAGTCTTTGACGATAACGCTCTTTCTTTTTCTGTCCATTTTTATCGACCTAGCGAGCTCATCTCTTCAACCCATTGACGACGACCCTTGAAGCCGAAAGATACCATATCCCTACTTTGGTGACGAAACTAGCCTGGAGGCGCTTGCGATTCAGCTGAAAAGCCAACAAGACACATACACATACATAGATTCGCAGCCTGTTTTTTGCTTCTACGTCTAGAGGACGCATATTCCGAGCATCTACAGCTATCTAAACAGCAAATCACACTCCAGTCATGCGGTTCGAAATCGATCCTGATATCGTTCCCAACCTGAAGCTTGGTATTCATTCTTTCCAGATTATTCTGTCTCTGGTCGCATGGTGCTTGCAGATTGGAGTCCTTAACGCAAAAGATGCAGAGGTTACAGGCAGAAATGGCTGGACGTTCGCAGTGGTAAGTCGACGGCTCTACCATTATCCCAAAAACTATCTATATGGCTACTAACGGCGCAATGTCTAGTGTTTCCTTTCCGTCCCAGCCTGGATCTTCCTCATCATGACCCCTCGATGGAACCGCACCCGACGTTTCGCCCAGCCTCATGCCATGCTTGCTGTCGATGCCCTCTTCTGTCTGATGTGGCTCTCCGCCTTTGCTACCCAGGCTGCTTACAACGCTGCCGGCTCATGCGGCACTGCCTGTGGTATCAGCAAGGGTATTGTTGGTCTCGGAGTCCTGGTCACGTACGTAACCTAATTCAAGCTGCTCCAAGACTTTTACTAACTAGATCTGTAGTATTCTGTTCGCCGGCTCAACCTTTATTTCAGCCTTCACCCTAAACTACTATAACAACCATAACATCCTGCCTGGCTACGACAACCGCCAGGTGGGCAGCGACAACATCGATCCCGATAAGGCCGCCTTCTCTATGGCCCCTCATGGCGACGAGGCCTACGAGCGAGTTGACATGGACGACCATGAGCCTTCAGGCAGTGCCTACGGTGGTGGCTACAACAACACCAGCTACAACAGCAACTCTCGCTACGGCGACGCCAACCCCTACAGCGCCGACGATGATGATCCCGATCGCTTCGGTGCCCTCCCTCACCGTACCAATACCCTCTTCGACAACGACACCGAGTACCACTCTGGCGGCGCTCCCCCTTCAATGCCAGCAAGCTATGCCAACCCCACAGGCGGCCATCCCTACGAGGATGTTCCAGTCCAATTCCCCGCTGGCAACTATGATCGGGGGCACTAAGTTCTAACGGCATGTAAATGAAAGAAAGGATATAAATTGGCTTCTTTTTTTGCAATGGTGTTTTGTTTTGATTGGGTGGTGGATAGCCTGGGAAACGTCTGCGTCTGGAATGCGGTTCACATTTTGTATGGTAGATAACGCCTCTGGTTGAGGAGAGGCGTTAACGGCGTCATGAATTGCGCAGAGGCATGGTCATCCCGTGGAGATGAATGAAAGCCTTGATTGCATATGAGTTAGACATATCACGCACACATTCGAGACACTTGGATTCTCTGGTGCTTGTAGTTATTCTGTATTTTGGACGGTATAAAATGAGAATGAGGAACCATGTACGACGTCTTGTCTTTTTGAAGATGCTCTAGACCAACTCCCAACGCCTTCTGTTCTAAGCCAGTTTTTGATGCTCCGTACTTTGTGATATAGATCCGACCTAAGCCGCTCCCAAAAGCATATCTCTTTCAAAGAATAGTTTTCTTTACTCCTTGTTCATCTTGCGAAGTCGCTTGGCAATGTCCGACGCTGTCTGCTGCATGGGGTTCAACTTGCGATCCTTGGCCATGGCAGCTGTGTCATCGCCGTACTTGGCCACCAGCTTATCCAGCCACTCCTTCTCACGGCTGCTCTGATGTCTCTTCTTGGGAAGATCAGGCTGTCTGCTCTGCTCCAATAGTGTCTTGACAACGTCGGTCGCCTCGGGATCATCCTCGATGCCGCCCCATTCCTCGCCATCAGCAGCGCCCTCAGCGTCGCTGTCGTTGTCGAGGTCGTTGAGAGGATCGTTCAAAGGGTTAGGCTTTGCCTCGCCGAGAATTCGGATGATCTTGCCGTCAGCATCGCGCTCGACACGCGCCTCAGAGACGATGGCGTTCTCGACAGTGGCGATGGAGAAGGGATCGTTGGGGTAGGCTCGGGTTGTGGTTGCGCCGAGCTTCTTCTCTGTGCCACCGGTGGGAGCCTTGAGACGGGCGACAAGACCGAGACGGCGGTAGTTTTGGGACAGGGTCTCCTTCTTATTCCTGACGTTTGTGTTAGTTTTATTGGGCTTGGATTGTGTCGAATAGTAGAGCGTACCAGTTCTTTGCAATGGCGTCGTTGCCTCGAGGGTTAAGAATCTTCTTAGATCGGTTGAGTTGTCGAACGGGCTGACGGCCTGAACGAGCCTTTTTCTTTTGAAGTTCGCGACCCATTGTTGGCGAGTAATTAGTTGTTGATTGGGAAAGGTGTCGATATTGATTGAAGGCGGCGGATGGATGTCCAAAAAATGCCCGCCAAAATTTGATCGCAAGTTCTTATCGATAAGGGAGTGGATGCACATCCCCGCTAGTGGTGGAGTTAAAGATGGGTTTGAACAACCAACCACGCGGTCGTAAATAAACTTGGCACACCAAAACCCCGGCTTACTACCGTAGTATGAATACAGGCAGCTTAATAGATCCTACCTTTTTCATCCGAGATTTCCTAATATTTTAATAAAAAGGAAATAATATAACTCTAGATATATAATATTTTGAGCTTTAGCTTTTTAAATATCTACTTTATTTTCTTTTAAAAGTAATAAAGATTAGTATATTATACTCTTAAATAACTGATTTTATAGTGTGCCAAGTTTTTTTACGACCGGGTGCCAACCTCTTCATAAATTACTAGAGTATATGTATTATTGCTACGGCTTCCAACTTATCTTAGTCGAAGCAAAAAAGAAGAAGAAGAAGAAGAAGAAGTCTTTCTTTTCAGGCGAACTAATTCCCACATCTTGGTTGCATTTTTCGCCTTATTTACATGGAGACATTCATATAATAGGCGGAACTCTAGATTCGATACCAAGATAAATCTATTCATTTCTCATCAGTTATCCTATAAACCCTATAACCTGAACTCTCATATCTATATATTAGGAAACAAAACAATGTTAGACCTTGAACTTCCTTGGATCCAACTTGTCAACATCAGCGCTCTTTGCCGCTCCATCAAACACAAACTCGGACATGAGCTTGCCCGTTCCTGGACCGTTCTGAATTCCCCAGCACGTATGGCCTGCGGCAACGAACAAGCCGGGCACAGAGGTCCTACCGAGCAATGGACCGCTCTCTTGTCCGAATCGAATATGCCGGGGTAGATAGCACGCTTGCTTGGCTTTGATGGGCGCAGCAGCCAGGACGGGGCTGAACGTGCTGATGTACGAGATGATGTCGTCGCACTGAGCTTCGTCGCATTCCACTTGATCTGCCGTCTCAGGTAGAGGAACGTTTGTATCGGGCTCGCCTGTGTTGAGTCAGCAACCACCTATCTTTGAGTGCCGACAAATTATAAACTTACCACATGCATAAGCCTCGTTAAACGGTCTTGCGTAAATCTCTGGGTCAACGCTGCCCCTGTGCCTCCTCTTCTGTCCCATCTTGGCGCGGTGCTCAGGAATAAAGTCCGGCGGGAGCTGAATATCTGTGAAGACGGCATATGGACTGAGGTCGGCGTCGTAGACAACGCTATGCGCTCTTAGACCCTCAATCTTGGCCCTAGGCAGTACTTTGCTGGTCCATGGTCCGGCCGCCACGACGATATCTGTCACGGAGTCGATGGTCTTCTTCTCATCTGTGTTGCGATCCAGATATTCTATGCTCTCAACACCGGATTTTGATGAGTTTATCTTGGTCACCTTGGCGTTGGTGTGTATTTGAGCACCACCTTGTTGAGCGAGCTCTGCAATTGATGTTGTGAAGTGTAGAGGGTGAACCTGTGAGGTCTCTGTGGTGCCAGGTGCTCCCATCTCAGACCAGTTGTCGATAATCTCACGATCCACCCAGTCGAGATCCTTTGGCAGGCTACCCGCTTCCAATAGCTCCTTTGCAGCGCCGTTTTGCTTAGGGAGTTTTTCCCACACTTTTCCGTCCTCGTTGCCATTTCCGTTAGTCTGGAGCGATTTGAGCTTATCTCGAGATACTACAGCTTCAAAGCTGCCGCAGCCGAGCTGACGATAACCCCATTTCTGAGGTCCGTTGTGCTCAGCGGCCAGCTCGGCGTGCAAACGGTACGAGAGCGGAACCAGACATGTTGGGTAGGCCCAAAGAGCTAGAAGACCACCAGCTTTTCCGGATGCACCTTGGGCAACAGTAGGGGCAGCCTCGAGCAGGGTGATGGTATGTAGGGCTGGATTGAACTTGGGATGGCGAGTAAGGTAGTAGGCTGTAGTGGAGCCAATGATGCCGCCTCCTGAGGGTTTGTCAGCCTCGTTAGATTTGATATAAAGGGATGGATGAATGGATGTCCAGACGAGGCTGTGAAGGTATAGTTCATGATGGAGATAAGATGATGTAAAGTAGTTCAGGGAATTGTTAGTGGCGGGGTGACTGACCAACAACGACAATGTTTCGCTTTCCGTCCATTGTGATGAGGCTAACCTGTTCACTATAATTGGAAGTTGATAGTGATAATGAAAGTCACTGCATGTACTTGGCAACTGATAATCGCAACGTTTTCTGGCTGTCGCCGTTCAAATGGAGTCGGGGTCCAAACGGTGACGTACAGCGCCGCCACCAACTCAGTTCAGTTCAGTAATGGATATGGCTGTGGTTGTGGCTTATCGATAACGAATTTCTATCAATATCACGAGCGACAAGGAACAGCACGAATATTAGTTCGAGCGGCCGCCATCCGAATGAGCGGGGCATCCGACCCGGAGCTATTACCGAGGCGGGGGTTAGTGATGGGGATATTCGGCCAGAGTGTTGAGCCGATATTGAATGATTCCAAATGGTTTATATAATTCATGTTCATGTTTACTGCTTTAAGAAGTACCTAGTAATTAGTTTAGATATGGCAGAAGCTGAGGCTCTGCGTTGAAGTTTATGTCTTGATTCTGATTAGCGAGTTATAGACTACGGTACCTAATGCTGGGCACTTTAACCGCATTTGCATGCTTACCACTATATCAATTTCAGCTCAAGTATAAAACTCTATAACTATATAAAAAAAAAACTAATAAATGCCTATACCTAGTCTCATACAAATGAAACAGGAGTAATTACAAATATCATGTGGTCTGGAAACATTCATCGGCTCCGGCGGAATGCCGGACCCCGAAATCACTCCACCTTCAATACGCTCGAATACGTCACCAAACCAAAAATGGAGACAAGTGCCGAGGCTTGTAGAAGCCTTTTTTGGCGTACTATGGTTAAGTTACCTGACATGACAGTTTTGAGAGACCAATTGACCAAGTCAAGTCCAAGTCCAAGTCCGAGTCAGCTGTAACCCTTGTTCTACCAGCTGTCAAAAACTAATGTCCATGTGGCGTGTTTCCCGTTGGTCTAAATCTGCCGTAGATTTACGGCCATCACCAAGTTCCCGCTGGCTTAATAAATACACTACCGTCCGCTCGACTTCTTTTCGTTCCCCGCCATCTTCACCTCTCAACAACACAAGACTCATCTCTTTTACTTTCAACCGCAGCAACTTTTACAACACAAATCATACTCTTACTCCTCCTCGCCAATTAAGCACAACATCCAAAATGGCTTCTGCTACCGGCTTTTACGACTTCAAGCCGCTTGACAGTATGTATCTCATTTCTCATATCCATTCTCATACCCCGCCTCAACAACATACCACCTCAATGTCCAACTCAACCTACGCAACACAGCTAACACCAACTCTCAGAGCGCGGCCAAGAGGTTCCTCTCGCCGACTACAAGGGCAAGGTCGTCCTCATCGTCAACACAGCCTCCAAGTGCGGCTTCACCCCTCAGTACGCCGGCCTCGAGAAGCTCTGGACCGACCTCAAGGCCAAGTACCCCGAGGACTTTGTCATCCTCGGTTTCCCCTGCAACCAGTTCGGCGGCCAGGAGCCCGGCACCGACGACGACATCCAGGAGTTCTGCCAGCTCAACTATGGCGTAAGCTTCCCCATCATGCAAAAGACAGAGGTCAACGGTGACAACACCAACCCCCTCTGGGTCTGGCTCAAGGACCAGCAGTCCGGTCTTCTCGGCCTCAAGCGCGTTAAGTGGAACTTCGAGAAGTTCCTCGTTGGCCGTGACGGCAAGGTCAAGGGACGCTGGGCTTCTACTACCAAGCCTGAGAGCCTCGAGGAGCCTATCCTCAAGGCCCTCGCTGAGGAGGTCAAGGCTTGAATCTAAGGATGAGAATTGTCTGTGTACCAGAAAAGGTGTCTCTATGTTGAGTCCCCTTCAATCTAAAATGAGATACCCAGCGGGGCCCGCGTGGGCGCTGTGATGAAGGCGCATTTAATGGGGAGCTATCAGGCTCATGGCGTACAGCTAGATAGATTAATATAAGGACTGAATCACGATCATACTATACTGACTAAATTATCTGAATGTTATGAGATTACATCGATTGTTCTGACAGCACATACATTTAAGCACGGTAGGCTCTCATTCGGACGATCAATTGCGTGATATTATCTTAGTACACACACTGGGCCTGTTAGAAGCATACCTGTCTCCTCAACACCCGTTTAGTTCCTGATACTTTGATAATGCTGTATCTTTTTTAGCAAGTCCTTTGACCCGTTTCAGCATCTGTGGCTCACTTAATCTGTTACTAGCGAGACCCAGCCCCGTTCACACGAACACTCCCACAACCTTTACGTACTAGCCTACACATTCTCATAGTAGTACCTCGTTCCGGCATCATAGTCCAGCAAAACCTCTGCCTCCATCACATCAACCGGTGCCACGACCTGCCGCCACAGATAAATCTCGAATGCTCCAGGCATGATAGCTGGCACCACTACACCGCACCTGTAACTTCCCTGATCCTCGGGACTCAGGATCATGATGAGGTTGCGCCCGGGTAACCGATAGAATCCTGGAGTGTCGTCGGCGGGGTTCCAACTGACCACCATTCCCGGCCGAAGACGGTCTTTGAATGGAACATCTACCATCTCTGGCCTCGAATCACGACTTGAAAGGCCTTGCCTCTCAGGGCCATCTGCATCAACCTCTGTTTTGGCCTCTTTTTGGCTTGCCTTAGACTTGGTATTACCTGTCCGCTGGGAGTCAATGTGAAGACGCCAGAATTTGGCCTGGAAAGCAGTCGCTTGTTCGAGCGTGACATCTGGTGTTTTAAGGCAGCGTGTGATGAATTCTGGAACTGGTAGGCGAAGAAGCTGAATTCCATTCTCTTTGGGCGCAAGCATTGCGGGAGACATGGCTGGGGTACCAGACTATCAAGAACGTCAGTCAATTATCATAGTCAATGACCGAGAAGCACTCAGTGACTTACATTCTTCAATATCCAGTCATGAAGGAGGTCTTGCGGCCATGTACTCGGCTTCGTAGCCTCATACCTTGGCACCACCACCTTAGGTACGGTAGTCCTCAGCATCTCTCCGTATCGCAGCGTGTTCTTGGTTGCGCCGACGTCCAAAAAGCTGGGGTTGACACAAGCTACAACAACAGTCTTGCAGCTCCGCTCTGCAGCAGGATCAAAGACGTGCTTGAGGACTTTGGTCAAAGCACTCTGCCGAAATGGCACGTACACTTTCTTTCCAGGCACGAGGTTCGTGGGATCAACACTCGCTCTACCGCGGATACAGTCTTTAAGAACAGAAAGACTCGCATTGATCTCTCGTGACTCCTTGATGCGCTGGGCCGAGTGCTCAGTTACATCACGAGCTGCTTCCGATCCCGCAAGGTCGATAAGATACATGAGTCCATCATCAGACTGGGGCAAAGCAGGATTCTCGAGCCGGATCTTGCAGATGGCGTGTGATCGAGACGAAGAGTCGTTCTTTTGTGTCGATGCAGTTCGCCGAAAGGACGCAGCCTTGTTGATGTGATTGATCAAAGTATCCGCATCCGTGACTTGATACTCATGAGCACCCGCAAGATGGGTTGATCCGAAGGAGTCTTCTAGGATAGAGATGGGCTTTCGTGCGTTGAGAAGGTCAAAGGCTGAGTTGCCTGCAAGTTCAATAATGGAGATGAAGATGTTGCGGCTGCCCTCGACATCGCTAGAGAACAAAGTCTCGGCAATAAGACGCTCGAGACCGCTGACGGTGAAGGTTTTTCCTGAGCCCGTCTGGCCGTAGGCGAACATGGTGCTAACGCCGCCGCTCCAGGCCCAGGGGACAAGGGGTTTCACAAGCTCTTGGTAGAGACCTTCGGTGGTGTCATCAGACTTAAAGACTCTGTCTACACGGTAGTTTGATGACTGTGGCTGTGTCAGTATTCCTTGGTGAATCATAGGTATATAATGTATACTAACCACTAGAAGAGGAAGACCCCTGACTGGTCTCCGCAGCTCGTGTAAGTCGAGGGTACCTGGGAGCTCGTTTCTAGGGAAGACACCAATCAACTGTCCTCCTTCTTTTTCGTCGTCCAGCATCGGCCGAACGCGAGTAGCGATAGTGATGTCCGGATTTGGCTCATCTTTATCTTTGCTAAGCTTGGACTTGGTAGGAGGCGCTGGCTTAAAGCGCTTCACCAGATCTTGGTAGCGTTGAGCGTGATCAAGGAGGAACTGGTCCATGGCTGGAGTGACAAGAGAAGAACGAAGGTCAGAGTAGCAGGCTTTTTGTTATTAGGGATCGTTTGTGCTCCTTATTTGGAGATGCCTTAGGATCGCAGTTGGATACCCTTTCACTTATAAGTCTTGGAAATAATGGTGCCTAAACGTAGTGATGCTGCAGGTACAGGTGTGGCGCGCTGACCCAGCAACCCCTTACACGTGACAGTGGTCAGCACAGCAGCCAAGAAGAATTCATATAATTTTAATTCCTATAAACTGAAGTAAGGGAATTCCTGTCATACAGTGTTCATTTGTTTTGGTTGTGGTACGTGAGTTTTGGTACCGGTTTGGATGTGGCTGGTTACCGGAACTTTATTGTTTGTGGTGGTACAGCGTTGGCGTAAAACACATAGATAATAGCACCCTGATATATCTTGTAATGCTTAGCATTTATTTTATAATTCTATTTGAAAGCTATGCGCGATCGTATATTAAGAGTATTTTCAACGTCCAAAATATGTTTGTTGTATTGTCTGGCCGACTTACCCTACGTATTACCTGGGCATTTTCAGCTGACTACCTACAATAATATAAACCTGGCAGCTAAAATTGAAGAAACCAAGGAATGCATTGTAGCATGTTTCCTCAAATACTTGAAAGCCAAACATCATACTGATTGACTTGTTTATCATGCTGCCTAGTTTCCGTGTCTAAAGAAACACTATTCGGTGGAGTATAATCAGGCAACATTTTAAGGACGTGACTATCGATCTAACAATTGTATTGTTTCGGAAGCAAAGCAATATTATTTGCCAGCTAAACGATTATAGGTAACCACACCATCCAAGACTCAGGGACGATGTCGCAGTGTCATTCCATCACTGCGTTGCGTGACATAACAAAAAGACTGATATACCCTTTACTGTCCACCCCTGAGACTGGCCCATGTACTGTCATCTCTGTAAAGCCAGATTCTAACTTCTCCGGACTATTGTAGCCTAAAGCACTAATCCAACCATGTGTCTCAATTTGAAGACTAGCCTAAGCGTTGTGTGAGAGCCGCAATGCATATAGATTGCAAGATGAAGCTTTAGAAAGCGCCACGCAGAGCGACCGACAACCACACCAGTGGCAGTAAGACGATTCGTGGGAAGCAGGAATTTGAGTTATCCAGAGTTAGTACCTGTAGAAGGCGAATACATGAGGGATTGGAAGTGAATACATATCTTGCATTAAAAGGAAGAGTTCAGTCTATGACCAAAAGACAGGTACCTTTCACACTTGTCAAATTAATTTCAGTGACTGACTGATTTCGGTAATTCTTAATCTAGCGCTATGCTTGGGATTTGCTTTGGGGATGCCTCTTCTCATCGGACCCTTTTTATGTTATGTCGACGGCAAACAACTGAGAATAATGAACACTTCCAACTAATTCGCGTGCTTCAGTAGACACTCCTTACACAACTAGTTACGAGAGAACTCATAGCTATACAAGTCCGGATCTTCAAAAGGGATAAGACTAGATGTGTCGGTTCTCGGGGGAATACAAATCTAGAGTCCTTAACGTTCTGAGTAAGAACTCTATGACTTTAGATCAACAAGTTATCACAACCATAATTTATAGCAAGGGTCATGTTATCGAGCCGTAGTCCTCCAATAGACTCTGCAAACAATGAACACGTTTAATTGTTTAAGTAGCCCAATGTGTATAATTGATGCCTAGACTCTGCAATGGTAACCTGATGAAAGCCTCCTGATTAGTATGCGTCAACCGCCGGAGTCACAGCACATCTCGACTCTCTTTAAAGAACGGCTTATCCACGGAAACGTCGCAGACTAGCTTACGTGCCCATCCTCTGTTCATTCCAAGCACGTAGATGACGAGAGGTGGCTCTTGAACAACATGCCGAAGTGTTTATTGCAACTGAATGCAAGATTTTGGGTCGAGAGGAACCTTCGATTGTTGAGATATCCGGAACAGAACAACGCTCCTGTCTCTTTGAGTTAAGGTATGTTTTTTGTCCAGTTCGGTACTCCGGGAGTCTGCTTTGACAAGACTCGAGTTGGTGATTATCCATCTGATATCTACTTCCATGATATCCTCGGAGATGTAGCATCTTTTGTTGAGCAAAAGAAGGACCTTAACTGGAGCAAGAACACCTGTTCGAGCCATAGTGGCTTACGCAGCTCCTGTTGCAGTGTTGCAAAGTTCAAAGTACACATATCGCATCATCATAGGATGTTCAGTACCTGAATTCTTCCTCAGAAGGACACCAAGCACAGTTTCAAGCGGTGATGCTAGGTGCCATAGTCGTATATTTCCAGCTCGCGATCGGTGATGGCAAATGTGAAGTCTAGCTAGGGTGACGATGGTCTTTTGAAGAATGTTCTGCAAAATATGTTAGTGTTCAAGGCAAGATCCGGGACATAACTGACCTTGCCCACTCACCAAGCTGTTAAGACAAGAAACAGCAACAACGGCCACTTCCAAAGCATCATGAACTTTTTCAGCGAGACAGACTTACACAATACGAACATGCATATTTGCTACCATAATAGCTTTCCCATTGCCTTTCAGACCTGTCGCATAATCTGCAAACATGTCAGCAACGCGGCCGGCATCAGCGGAGATTTGACAGGGAGCCCGATCGCCGTACTGACAGCATGTCTTATTCTGTTGCCTGGATCCCTCGGAGTCCCCGATCCCCTGTGGTTTTTGTCTCTGGAATACCGCTACAGAGAGAACATGTTGAGCGGTAAAAGATGACGCCAAGAACAAGGGTGGCCACCATGTCATCCAGGGCTATCTTGCGATGCTTATCGCTGGCCACGGTGAAGAAGCAACGACCCTTTTCGTACATGTCTGGCGCTAACCACTTGATGTTTGTTAAAGGTCGATATCGACAACTCGCCGGGAGGGCAAGATTTCAGGCTGAATGACTGTCAATCTATGACCAATCAATACATTGAAGCCTGGGTGCCCTTGCAGTAACTTGACAGCTCGAGTTGAGCAAGTTACCCTGCAGCATGGCTCTGGTATACAAGTCGCGTGAGGTTGAAGTAATGCGGCGAAGGAAATAGTAAGAGTTTCATAGCACGACAATGCTAACTTGTATGGATGGTAGCTATCCAACGCTAAACAGTATATTTCGAGAGCAGGTGTTCTTTAGCTACACTTCGATGCAGGCAATATCCAGGAGCTTTTCTGTACGAGATGTCACAAAGCATCTGGTAGCCCATGCCAATACTGGTGGACGTGATGATGAGATGCTGGGTTGTTGTCACTTTTTCCAACATATGGGTATCTTCGAGCGAGGATCTGTAGATGATAACCGTTTGTTCACGGCGGTGATATCACCAATCTGTAACGTTCAACTTGATAGCATCATATGCTCCCGAATAAGAAATGATCTTTGCTGGGTAATGTTGCGCATCGCAAACTTATCACTTTGTCCGCAGGCTTGTAAAGATTGATCTCGATCCAAAGGCTTAAGCATTTAGCCAAAACAACATGTCGTTGGTCGCAAAGCTCATCATTACCATCCCCAGATATCACTGTTGCTGTTCCCTGCCCTCCCTACCCAGTGTTACATGCACTAACACGTCGATGAGAAAGGCTTATCTCAAGACACTGTCACACAACGACATCATCATTGTCGTCATCCTGCGCTCGCTTGTCTTGTCCCACTGATTGGATATCTTGATCAAGCCACCGTCACTGGCGATCAGCCTACCGAGTGTCGATCACTGATCACCCACCGCGCACCGAGGACGCCAACAGCCACATTTGCTCCCCTGCCATCGGGAAGCGGAAAACCTTCCGCCGTCAGATAAAAGTTTACGTTGGACAACCACATCTTTTTGCTGGCTTTCCCCGAGATTTCCAGAAGTCTGCAATGCCACCCTCCCCCACACACAACAAAGGCCGCACACCGAGCGGTAAGCAATCAACGGGAGCCAAATAGATGCAGGTTCAGATCGTCAAGCTTAAACCTCACTAGCCACTTGGCTTTCATACTGTACCGTAAACAGCAGTACAACTGCAATGTAGCTGGGAGCGGAAAACTCTAAGTTAAAGAGATTTCGTAGCCTTCTCAGCTCTTTAGCCACCACCGGCGCTTCGTCGGTTGACTTGTAACAAGGCAGCCTGGATATTACGTACAAGCAGCGAGGAAATAAAGGGGAGTGAGCTTTTCGAATGTCATCGCAGGCAACTGGAGAGCGCAAATTGGGTATCCACTTGTCTGACGGGCAAGACTCGTTGAAATGACTGCCTCAGTCAAGAAACGTGTTGATAGGACGGCCTTGTGATATTAACGCGATGCACGTCGTCCGATGGTGTCCTTGACTGCGGCGCTGCAAGTATCCATCGTCTGTGGAGAAGAGAGGCTTCGTGTGATTGCTCCGCCCCTCCAGACCATCTCAAAGCGCATCGTCAAAAGTCTGGGGAATGTGGGGGGACGAATGAGAAGCATTGCTGTATTGATGACCGTCCCGCTTGGGATTGTAGGAATGGACGTTTGAACGGTCGACGTAGAACGTATTCGGCTGCAGCCAAGAGATATCAGCTTCTGTTCGAGTTTCCGGAGCATTATTTGCGCACGAGACCCATTTCAACCTGTCGATGTGAATCAATGTGGAACTTTTGCACTATCAAAGCGGAGAGCCATACCATACCACGCACGCGCTGCACGTAGCAACACTCTCTTGCCCACGAGATTTTCCGTGGCTGGCAAGACATGTGTCTGCCAAAATGGCGGTACCATGGAATCTTCCAAAAATGCAAATTGCCTTCTATAACGGTCCAAGCACGGATGTTAGAGTGGTGTGGCTTTTCTATGAACCGCCATCATGTTGTCCAGGGCTCGGCCCTTGACGGCTTGTCGATTGTGACGCTCGGTACAACGAACCTTCATTAATCGACTGTTGAGGCCGCACGAGCCAACACAGCGGCGGCGGCTAGAGTCCGAGACATATACTGTGGTCAAAGTTATTCGCGACCATACATCTCGGAAGCCGAAGTTAAAGACAGGCCACGCACAAGAGTACTTGCAGCCCCTTGTGCAGTAAGTACCGCAGCCCCATCCCCCGCGGTGGTAATCTCATGACACACCAACACCAACAGAGGCGCGGGGTCGGTAGGGTTCTCCATCTTCTTGTCGGGGCTGTTGGAGATCAAGTGTGGCTCACCAATACTTGGTCAAACTTGTTGAGAATGCCCCTGGCTCGACTTTTAGTCAAAACATCGATACCATTACGTGATGATAAGTACGCCTAGCACGTGAAGTCGAGGTTGTGAGAAGCCGACATGTAGACTGGCATCGGTAGCTGTCCGTTAGGTTTGCGGGGAAATCTGGGGACGTGGAGAAGATGCTCCATTGCCTTTCCACGAGAGATTTCAGGGACTTGTTCTTACAGAACCTTGCGGTTTGGACCCCCTCCTAGGGATGTAGATCAGGACCGTTGTCATGAACTCTTCGGACGTTTAGCTAGATTGCCTTGGTAAGCCTCGGTCCATGATAAGCTAGGATGCGAGATTTGCTTTGCGACCCCAGTCTGTTCTGCCCAAACACAACTCAATGAATCGCAAAACAACTCGCGATTTTCAATATCATGACACTCAAGAGAATCAGCCATATCAGCCATATCTGACCATTGAAGCCATGATGTGTGCATGAGTCGAGACGTGTCCAAAAGACCGATCATAACCGATACCACTCGTCTGCCACGCCAAATATCATGTCGCCGCCAGCTCAACGAGTTCCAAATGAGGGTTAAACGGCCTAATTGAAACTAGTGATTCGCCCGGAGTAGTCGGGGACTGGTGCTTTTGATAGCGAATCTTGATTCGCCCACCATTCCCTTACCAGCAACGTAGCATCCAACCTCATCTCGAGTCTGTGGCAAATCGGACATGGATCCCAACATGGCGACGTCGGTTGCCTCCCTTGCGAAGTGATAGCAGAATCCTTGAGTCGGTAAAAGTTGAGAAGAAAGATGGTGGGAGTGTTCTTGGGAGTTTCTCTTAAAATCTCGGGCATGCAAGTGGTCGATAGAGGAGCAGACCGACTTCTCATGAGCCTAGTGCAATACTGTAGCCGCGTTAGGGAGACATGGGAAAACTCGCTTAGGCAGGGGTTATGTGCAAGCGGCTCGAATTGTAAAGCCAATTTGAGGGGCGCTATCAAAGCCACTGGTCGGACATTTGTGTCTCGGGTATTGGCGAAATGGCACAGCGTTCGCAGCATGGGTCAGTGATAATTGCGCGAATGAAGAATGAGATCGAAGAAGCCAACGAGAACCCCTCCCGCAAGGGACGAGTATGAACTATTGCCAGCGTAAAGATCGAGTAAAGCTGTTTGCATAATTTCCCTGGTGCATTGCGTCTACCCAAGACGATTGCACAACTCGGCTGAGTGGAATTTGAGGAAAGGTATCCAGAGATAGGACTAGGTGTAACTTTAAACCGTACCGAGGGCCATCCTACCCGAAAATAGCTGGTTTTCATCCATTCCCTAGTATAATAAGTTGTGATCTATTACCACAGGGTTGGCAGAATCCTTGACCCCTAGTTCAACCTAGTTCTTGGGCTGCTCTAGGTTGTCGTGATGTAGCGGTTGGTTCTTAGTTTTCCAGCGATCAAAAACCGAGACGCTCAGAAATCGCTCCCACAACCAATGACAAGAGCGTATCGCAACTGAATAAGGTTGAAAAGCAGGGGACAGGGACGACGAGGACAGAGACGTGATTGGCATGGATATGCCTCGTTGTCAACAAGTGGTTGCTGCTTCTAGGCGGTCCCCCCCGGCCTCTTTGGGAGTGTAGGAGGGGAGGGCTTTTTGCAAAGTACGAGGCTTAGACCCTAGGGACTGGCTTCCATGCAGCATCGTTCGGTCCTTCTAACGCACGATTTATCGTTTAGCGCATGCGGCTAGACCAAACCCATGGTTGGTTCGGGATTGGTGCCAATGTAGACCCTTGTCGTCCCCGCAGCGTGCCCCTGTCGATACTTTGGATTGACTGCCTTGTGTGTTGATTGAACGCTTCTAGGCAAGAGGCGCCGGTAGTCGTCTTCAGGTCACGGCATTCGGCCATATCAAAAGCCATGATACCTGTACTTTACCGCGATGTCCGCTGGTGAAAGTTGTATACCCACCCACTTGAGTTCCTTTGCAACAGCCACTGCTGTCACTAAGCGTTCGCAAGCAGGGGTATTTTGCTAGGGTTCGACGGTAACCCGTTGCCTGCAAACGCATGTTTGATGATCCAACCCTCATTTTGCATGTTCTGTATTAGACAGCCCACATAGTGACTTTAAGGACAAGTCCAGTGAATCTTGGCTTTTGCCGGAGGTAGATAAGAGTTTCGCCTAGCATTGTCGGTGAGGCGGATGATCCGGCGTCAGAACGTTTGCAATGAAGCGTTCCATTCTATCGTTTCCAACCGGTTTTGGAGGGGTATTCATGGTGAGGATGAACATCGACCAGGTTTGCAGGGACCAACGCTCTTGGTTCCGTCGATACTCGAGCCAGTCCCAAGAAATCTTGACAGTTACCTAATTCGATAGTCGTAAGTTTGGGTAAAGAACTCTACCATGAGCCAGAGAGCGTCCATGTACTGGACGGGGATCTTGAGGGAACAATTAGAATCATCGCGCTTCGAATAATCTCCAGTCAAACTCGGTACTTTCTCTTCAACCGTGTGCGAGCCCTAGAGGCCAGAGTCCCAGGAGTGAGGATCAAACCCTGCGAGTTCGTGCTCCCAACCTTCGGGATGATCCCGGTTTAGTGGCCATTTTCCTAATCCCTGACCGAAGGATCGGTACTCTCGCAGTTACCGATGAAACTCTGCAGCTCTCCGTGTGCAGCCGCTAAAGCTGACTTGCGCAGGATGATCATTGCCTTATCGGCTCGCGATAGTGTGTGGTGAAGATTGGCTTTCTTTCGGGACCGGCCGACACTTGCAAGCAACGTTGGATTGATTTAGGCCAGTACCGAGCCAGCTGCAATCCTAAAGATAGAAGAGCTGAGTCGAGGTCGATCATGGTTCGCACAATAATCCAAATTTTATCAAACACCGATAAGAAAATGGTGCTGTGACTGCGTTGTGATGTACCGTAGCGAACCAGTCAGAGTGCCCAAGCGAAGACAGGCGGATGTGCTCTTCTTGCCCTTGCTGTAGTGATGTGTTACCACCAACCAGGGGATTATATTCAACCAGCCAAGACGCCAACCGAGCCCTCTGACTGCCACCCGAGTGTGTGAGCTACGGCAAGAAATAGGAATAAAGCTGGCGGAAGGTCGACGTTCTAGAAATGTGGCTGTAACGCTTGAAGCTTCGAAATCCAAGGAGGGTTACTTCGTCAGGTTCGTACACATGCATAAGGAAGCACAGTTGGGTGTGGTCGGCGAGCGACCACGCAGCTATATTCATGATAACTAGTGTAGTGCACAGTCGTGGTGTGACACGGCTGCCAAGAGCATACGATCTTGATAACCCGGTGCCAGAAGGCCTTTGAAAGGCTCAGGCTGAAATACATGTTCACGGGGGCAGTGTGACGAGAACAACAGCTGTAAATGGCTGAAAAGAGTGTTGCACATGGTGGTGTTGAACCTATTCCAGATGACGAGAGCGACGTGCATACGTGTGGCAGTCGGTTTCATTTCGAGGGTAGCATCCATCTCTGAATGCAAGCACACAGACTTGAAGTCACTAGGATTCTTGGGGCAGCCCTTGGAACCTTGGAAAGTTGGACGCTATTTGTGATGACCAAAGTTAGTCGTATTTTGAACGGTTATTGAAGGATGTGAGAGCGCACTGGAATTCTGATACATTTTCGTTCAGGATTCCATCTCAGTTGGCTCTGTCCTTCGGAACTCTCGGCCGAAGGCAGGGTCGTACGTTCGGATTGTTTCTTACCCTCGGGTTCCATCCGCAAGCTGTAATATCATGTCGCAATTCTAGACCACATGGGCGGATGGTGCTGAGGCCAAGTAGAAAGGCTGGCATGGCTAGCAAATTGTCCCAGAAGCCGTGAGTCCATTAATGATGTAAGTGGACGGGCGCAATTCAGTAAGAGAGAGGGGGTCGAGTGGGGGGAACGAACAAGGGCTAATGACTGCATGGCCAGACGGTTGAGGTTGGACATAGCCTAGCGTGGGTGACATGGCTGAAGAAGCCTGGTGGAAGAATGCATAGAAGCTCTGACAAAACCAAGCTGCTTCTGAGGCGCCGCCACGGTGACCGCTAGGCAAAGGCAAGTGTGCTGGCAGCACCTAGGAAGATTAGCCTTGTTGTTACTAACCGAATGGTCTCATAGGATCAACCGCTAGTACGTACCGTAATGTTCCAAGTGCGGCGCTCCAGTATAGACAGTTATTGTGTCCGTGATATTGCCGCTGCTTGACTTGTCATGATAACCATGGCGTGAGTTATGTAATGGCCCGATCAACCAAGCAGTCGGAGTAGTCTGTACGGTTTCCGACACGGTTGTGATTGTCCGGCAATCAGTGAAAGATGCACTGATTGCCTTACCACATGGGGGGTGCTAATCAGCCCTGTTCAGGTTATCCTGGGCCACAGCTTGCCATGTGTTGTGCGCGTTTGCGTTGCGTGTGATCCTGCGGGGGGAGAGATTCGTTGGTTCCACCACCTCTCACCGGCTTGGCCTTGAAGGACAAATACAGATAGATATGCAAGGCAAAGCAGACGCGGCAACCGGCAGACGCGGAGGTTGGATTTGGGACATTAGTTCCTCGCAGTTTGGGTTCGACGTCGCCTGTCAAGGAAGAGAGAACGTGGATATCCTTTCCCATGACGGCGCTGTTGCCAGATGAACGTTAGCAGAATTGTCGTGCTCTTGTAATAGACCCCCTGCACTTAGTTGATGTGCGCAATGCCGGTGCGCGTAAACTGAGATCCATGGTTGCAAACGAGACAGAACCGAGGTGTTCTCAAGATTGACGTGACGGTGCTGTGATCGAAATCCACTGCAAAGCAACTAGCTGGCAGGCATGAGGCATGGCATGGATTGATCGTGAGCCTTGGCAACCCCAGGCTGTTTGGCCCTTTTGCTTCTGAGAGGCGGGGAGATTTGCCTTTGTCACAGCGCGACTGGTTAAGGTGTTGATAATGGATGCATAAGGAGTGGATGAGGTCGTTCTGGGTGGATATGCAGATGGTAGAGACGAAGGAAAGCTCGACTCTGGTTGGCCCGTCACGTTGCAAAAGGACCTGACCTGACCACGCTTGCATACTGCATACGGAGCCCCGGGAGTGGATCGCTTTAGCGCCTGTGGGAAATGCAGCGGATGATTTTAAGGTGCACCCGGCGGCGGTTTTTGCTACCCATGCCCCATGCCTCTTGGGGGGACACAAGACATCGGACGCGAGATCAACCAGCTATTAATTTATTTATGCCAAGATAGCTATAATAATATGATAATCATGACATAAAGAATATGAAGTATTAGACCGAGTCTTGGAGATAATTAGGATATGTATTATGTGATTAATATTTTTCTTTGATATTATTATAGCTAGTTGAAGTTATTCAGGTTAGTATCTCGCGTCTGATGTTTTATGTCCCCCCAAGCCATGCCCTGTCGTTCATGGGTCAGGATGTCTTCATGCAAGTCTCCTGGTCTGGTCTGGCCTGGCTTGGCTCTTTTGCTTGAGATAGCTCGCACGCAATAAAGATCTTTTGTTTCCATTACGGATATGATAACGGATATCTTATCTCACCGCGTCAGGAACGACTGGAACCTGCAGCTGTCTATACTTTGTGATCGACGGCTGCCAAGAGCCATGATAGTCAGAGGACTTATCGCAGCCTCGTCGGCGTTTCCGAGACAGTCAGTAGTTGTCTAAAAGATAAGTACTGAGCCTCTGGTTTCTACCGGGCGTGACTTGATCCAAAAGACGGTCAGATGAGAACTCGGACAGAGAGAAATAGAAGCCTCTTTTCCCCTGAACTTTCCAATCTTCCTTCATAGCGTCAAACTACTAACGCACCAGACCATCTACGGTGTCGGTATGCAGGTTCCTACTTGATCTTAGCTCCAAGTCGTCACTCTGCCAGTTGTGTCATGTATGATGATGTATTTAGGATGAAAGCTCAGACCAGAAGGGACCTCCTCATGTCCAACTATACGACACTAGGTAGATCAAGGCTCAGGTGTGCCTCGGTTTGGTTAGAGAAACATGCTGAATTAATATACTCTACCGGCTTCAAACGGGAGGGATGTTGACAGACAAAATCTGAGGCAAGCCACGGAGAGAAAAACAAAACTTGCCCGATTTTTGAATGGCGCAAGCTTGTCTTAGCTGGGCTACCTTGCAAATCTTGAATATTCACGCATCAATCTTAACCAATCTCAAGTTAAACCCGGCGGCTTTTAGGCTTTGAGGCTCTATCCCCTTTCTGCACTCGTCCCCGACTTGGCGCTCGCTGCAGTCTTACCCGAACTTGGCCTAGAATGCCAACCTTGTCCTCGTCCAAAAATTACAGGATATGCCAACTGTACAAAGTGTGCGAACGACCAATCTACCCAAGATCCAAGAGTTGGGGGACACGGACGGAAGAGAGCGAGCGAGACCTGGCTCTAGCAGGGTCTTGATGAACCCGGCCAAATCACAGTCCCCAGACAATGTGGGAACAGCCAGGGCAGTTGTACCGCTGTACGAACAGCGCTAGGGGTGCCTCGCAGCGCTATACCGACGGCCACTAAGCCCCTAAGAGAGATCATGCCGGGGGGTTAGTTACCCCCGTAGCCCACCGAACGACGAGAAGGAGGTTCCACCCGACCTGAGGCGGGTGCTTACCCCAAAGACACAGACACTTACACGGACAGGAAGGACAGAATGAACCGTTTTCCTGGGGCTAGAGATACTTCAGACTGCTCACATTCTGATATGCAAGACGAAGTATCTCCTGCCGCAGCCAAGGCAAAGAGCAGGTAACTTGTTTGGTCGCACCTCACTTTTCGTAGCCACGCCCACAACAATCTTCGATCCCGCCCCTCCCCTCCATCTTTCATTCAATTTGAGTGATGGATGGTTTTGTCTCCCCATATTTCTTTCCTTCTCCAAAGAGTACCCATCTACATCCCCCATCTTGTCTTGTCCTTGACAAGCAAGGTCCACGCTTTGCGCTATCTCGATATCACCGCCAACACCCAACACCAGCCTAGACAAACTTTGAGCTTCGGCCGCTTGGGGTTGAAACCATTTCCAGTTGTGTCAGGGGAATCCCTACTTACCTTAGCTGCTTTACTTTGGCCTGGGCTCCAGCTGTTAGACGCTTGGTTGACTGTTGACCTCGGCCGAAATGGCATCCCCCGCTGATCATTTCACTTCGAGTCCGTTCGTGAATGCGACAGGCTTGGGATTGGGATGATGATGCCAACGCCAACGCCAATGCCAACGGCGCCCCCATCCCATCCCCTCTCCACTCCCGTCTCTCATCAGACGTCCCGCTCTCTCGATCTTAAACGTGCCTATCTACTGTAGGTACTGCCCGCTGCCCGAGCTACTCCTTGCAATCCACACCCCCCTTACACACCTCCAGTGCACTGCTCCCCATCATGATCCCTGTCTGGGCTTCAGGGTCTTGCTGCTACTCTCAAGTACTGGGCGATACCCTCCTCAGTCTCTGCGCACCCCTTGCCTCTTCTATTTGGTCTTCATCTTGTCTTATACTGTCCCAAAGCGCCACTTCCATATCTATACGCCGTTCCTAAGACGTTTTGAATACTTCAACATTTTATATCTCTTCTGTTTCCGAGATACTTTATACCTTTTACTCTTTCGAGCTTTCTTATATCAACTCTTAACTGTGCCGCAACTCTATTATCAGCCTCCCTTCAACTTTTCTAGGTTACATGTTGGCTTTGTTCAACGTCTACATTCTACAACATAACCTCGATAACCCTCTCATCACCCATCCACTCCTTCCACACTACGTCTCTTGAATTGTCCTTCGAGAATGACGGCCGCCATTGCACAACCGACCGTTACGGTCAAGGATTCCTCTGCGGTGCGAAAGCGTAGAAGACGTGCTCCTGCTGGTGGCGCTTCCGATGACTGTTTCTCTTGCTCTAAGAAGAACATCAAGTGTGACCGCAGACGGCCATATTGCTCGCAATGTCTCGAGGTTGGCAGTGAATGCTCTGGTTATAAAACTCAGCTTACTTGGGGAGTTGGCGTGGCCAGCCGAGGCAAACTTCGTGGTTTGTCTTTGCCCATTGCTAAAGCTCCTCCTGTTACTCGCGAGCCCAGGAAACACTCAAACGCCCATTCACGACCCAGCTCTGCTATTCCTCCTCCTGGAAATGAGTCGGATGAAGTCAGTCGAATGCGCCAGGGACCAATTGACATTCCTGCGGTGACCCAAGTTGCTTCTGCACCTACTACTCCTTTCACTATAGGAGGAGGATACGACTACCTCTCCATTCCTCAGTCTGAGCATACCGCCCATATACCGCAAGGAAGCTGGGGCGCCATCAACTATTCTTCAGGGCCAGATACATCACATAACCTTCATCGGTTTCCATTGCCTCTGGTCACAGAAAACCTCTCATCATCCATCGATCCCCTCACCCCCGATGTGGGCTACGCATCGCCCATGAGCCAGTCTTACACCAGGGACGATGTTTCATACGTTCACAGCCCTTCTTACATGTACGACAGTTATACAACAGGCACAAGTTCTCCTGGCCCCCAGAGCCCCCCATCGTCTCTCTACGTCGACCACGCAAGGACCTTCGCTCCAACATCGTGTCCCAGTCTCGCTCACGCTCCTTCCGAAATGAGCTCCAGCCTTCATTCGCATACGGACACCTTTGACTCGCAGTTGAGCAACAGGGTCGTTCGAGATTGTGATTCATTCGGTAAGCTCAAATGGAACCAATGAGTACCTTGGTTCTAACGTGCGCAGGCGTACCTGAAGTCGATACATATAGCGCCAGTTACAACTCTATGCCCATCTCCTGGCAGTCCCCGTCAATGCAGGAGGAAGATGTCAAATCTCATCACTCGGACTTTGCTCCCTCGGGATGGCCCACCGCTTCCGAAACCCAATCTGTTCATGTGAGCCAGGACCTCATCTCCAAGATGCCCTTTTTTATGGATTATTACGAGAATATCATGTGCCCCTCAATGGTCTTTATCGACGGGCCACACAACCCTTTTCGAGACCATATCCTGCGACTAGCTGCAAACAGCCAGAGTCTGAGCCATGCCATTTGTGCTCTTGCATCCTGCAATCTCCGCATGAAGAGGAAACTGAGTCTCGGACGTGATACACGAGAACTTTCTGAGAAGTTGATGGCTGACAAACATGCCGCCGAAGCCATGGCAGACACTCAGCCCGACGACCTGTCCCTCGCCGAGGAATACCAACACCGCAACCTGGCTGTGCACCTATTAAACGAGCAACTCAACGACCGGGCTAAAGCAATTCACGATTCGGTTCTCGCCACGATCCTTCTTTTGTGTCATTACCGCATGGTCGAGTCCGGCATTGCAAAGTTTCATACTCAGTTTGCTGGCGTCAACAAGATTCTTGCTCTTAGAGCTCAGTATCTTACACCGCCAAGTAATTCTGCTTGGATGGAAGCACTATTCACCTACTTTGACGCCATTTCTGCAAGCATCAACGAGCGCGAAGCTCAAGTTTATCCTGGTTTCAGGGGACTGTCGGAAACCCAGCCTCTGCCTGTTGGTGCAGAGAATTTGGTAGGATGCGATCACGAACTCTTCAAGACTATCAGCAAACTTGGTCGTCTTAACCAGTTGTCGCAAAACCGCCCCGTGCGAAAGTCAACAGTTTTGCCTGGGACTCAAAACAGCTCTGAGCGATCTCCCTCATCATCGTACATATCTCCACTGGGCCATGCTCGCAGAGAATCCTTGGACGCAGGTTTCAGTGTGACAAGCAACCAGATGGGAAATATGAGCGATATTCCCAATCATGAGCTCAGTGGAGGCCGGTTCGGTACGATCTTGAACGAAGATCTGGCTACACCCACAGATCCTTCAGCTACATCCTACGAGGAAAATCGATCACTATTCTGGCATGAATGGAAGGAAGCACGTTTAGCTCTGCAGAACTGGAATTTTGATGCAACTCGGGTCAGTGCCTCTCTACCTGAGCCATGTTCGCAAAGTCAACTACGAGACTTGGAATCACTTTCCGAGGCGTTCCGCTATGCTGCACTGCTGTACACAGAACGGCTCGTGAGTCCCTCGCTACCTTCAGGTCACCAAAGCATTCAGAGCCTTGTCAGCCAAGTTGTCTATTACGCAACGAACTTGGATACTGGTAGTAGCGCCGAGAAGTATCTGCTTTGGCCCCTTTTCGTGGCAGGCTGCGAGTGTGTCAACGAATTACAACAGAACATGGTGCGGTCCAAGTGTCGAGACATCATGTTCCGTTCTGGTTACATGAACAACCTAGCGGCTCTCGAGGTGCTGGAGAAGCTGTGGGCCCGAGATTGGGCAGGAGAGGAGCCGTTAGGACTGGGGGCCAGGACCGGGGATCAACGCGGTCCGTTCAACTGGACCAAGTGCATCGGGGGTCCCGGGGTGGAGGTGGAGTGGATCATGTTTTGATGTGCAGGGATATTCGGCGATTTCTGACATGTGAAGGCGTTTGCCCTCGTGCTGAGAGGTGATGGGAAGCAGGGATTCGAATTACAAGGGGCTGTCATTGCATTGCAGGCGTGGGTAGGGGTTGGTGAAGAGTGTCAAATTCGGAACGACTAGGGGATTGAGTTTGGAGTTCAACTTAGGTGGAAAGGCTAGCATTAACTTGTATTATGTAACGCAACGCAACGCAACAGCATACGGAACGGTTACGTTAGACAGGCAGCAAGGCGTTTAGGCTTAGCATGATACGGAGGGTTTTAGGAGTTCGGTACTCGTTGGAAAATAGCCTTGAAAGGCTGAAATTCAAGTCTCATGCACCAAATCACTTCTCCACAATGACCAAGTGGCTGACGATGGCTCGCACCAAACAAGAAGGTAGGGACGTTGTATGAACCGAGTTATGCCGAAGGAGTTTTAAAGACGACCCATGTAAGTGTTGTAGGCGTACTATGACTATGGCTATGACAAGGCGTCCACGACGTCCTAGCTTTCAGTCTCTTGATAGTCCGTAGACTAGAAGTTCTAAGTCCCCCCCTGTTCTTCTTCTTAGCAACGCCATCGCGGGATCGCTCCGCCGTAAATCACCTGGCGGAGCCGGCCGAGGTGAAGGTGCTGCCGAGTGAGGAGGGATGAGGCGCGGCAAGGTTTGTGATTGGTTGAAGGGTTTTTTGAGACAAGACGTCAAAGTGTAGTGCTATAACCCACAACAGCAAGATGGGTTTTCTAGTTTTTCACCGTTCTAATGCAGAGTGTGGGGATGAAATGGGCTCGATGATCGACATGAAGGATAATTAGCGAGTGCCAGAGCTGGGCTGGCTAGCTGGATCCATGTAAGTAGCATTACAAACGACGATAGCATTGGATTCTAGTTACGTACTCTATAATACCACCTTGCGTTGTGTTGCGCTGTCACTACAAGAGACATGCATCTGTATGATGATCTCCATGTATGCGTATGTGCGTATGCCACCTGCAGATGGATATGACAAGGTTGCTCCATGCTTATTCTCACTTCCACTTCCAGGCAGCTAGATTCCGAAGTGCCATCTCATATGGATACCGAGACAAGACGAGAGCGTCAGAAACATCCTAGCCAGCGATCCTTCCATTCTCCCAACCTCTGACGTTTTGGCGAGGATATCCCTCTCCACATGCGTCTCCTGGAGCTAGTAGGGGGGATACGCCACGGCATGTAACGATCCCATTGGGATACAAGGGATACTTCTTAGACAAGGATGAAAGAAACGATCTCGGTGAAAACCAGGGGAATATGCTAATGCCGGTTTCAGGCGTGATGATGGGTGACAGGACTATCACGGTGTTGTTGTATCGATTAGGCCGAGGCTGTTACTGGGGGGTGGTGTGATGATATGAAGCACTAGAGACTAGAGCAGAAGACGTTGTCGAGTTTGAGATTGGTGATGCTATACCAGACGAGGTAGGTCGAAAACAAGCTATCGTTGACTTGTGAGGATTGTAACTTGCGAGGGTGAAAGGGGCAATTCGTTTGTTAGATCAACGAGGCTATGTAAGATCATCAAGGGGTGCAAGTACAAGCACCGACTGGATGGATGCTGCGCCCGTTATTGCATGTCCTGAAGCTTCTAACAAGGTCTCGAACTCTTGATCTCTATACGTCTTACTCTAAACGATGTAGAACATGATCTTCCAAAGTAGCGGTGTTCGTAACTCTTCCAGTTTGTGTTACGGCATCTTAATCAAAGTCAATAGCCGCATTGTCCGACTCATGCCCTGCTTCAATAACTTGCTCAGTTGTCTGGTCCATGTCCATGTCGGTTAGGTAGTTGGTCTGAACGCTCGAGGCTCTCACGGGGGGTGGTGGTGTCTCTTCTCGCTCTGACGCTTCTTGGTCGTCCTGCTCAGTTCCCATACTATCGTCGGAGTCTGTCATATCCGTGTCCATGTTGGAGTTACTGTCAGGCACCGACTTCTTCTCTTCACGAAACAATGGAGGTGGCGGCCGATTCGGCGTAGGGGGTCGTGGACTCTGTCTTCGTTCCTGACGTTGCTCGATCAAGTTGTCTGGTCAAGTTAACCACTGCCCCTTGGAACTCCTGGATATTGTACTTACCACTGATGATCCAGTACGACTCATGCGACTGCGATGCGTATAGGTCCTTCGAGCCTCGTAGAGCATCCTTTACAACGACGAGATCCCACAGCCTCAAGCCCCTCAACTGCTGAAGTCGCGCTGCCGCCATACGCGGATCCCAGATACGTTTATATATAACATCGTAGAGCATAAGCCCATACTCGAGCGTCCACTCAGCTACCCACTGGATCTCCTCGGTCTGACTGACCCTCGCCTTCTCGCACAATTTGTCTTCGAGAAGCTCGCGGCTACGCAGCACGTCAAGGAGCAACTGTTGATTGGGAGGGGCAACCTGCTGGGAGACTTCGGCCGAACGATCTGTCCATTTGAGGCATCGCGTGTCCTCTGCTTTGTTGTATTCTCGTTGGTGACAATCCTCACAAGACCAGAGGTAGTTGGTCGTGACGAGTACTTGTTGACATGGTTCAAGACAAAGCTCTTTGCAGCCCACGGTGCAGCCCAGTTTGAAGAGGTTGCTGTGGCCACATTGTTGATACTGTATGATCGCGACACAGCAGGGCATGTTGTAGTTCAGGTTCTATTGCTTGATTCATGCGATGCCTTGTATCAGTCGAAAAGAGTGTAGAGGGAAGCTGGCAAGACAAGATATGATGCTGAAGAGGGGAGATGTAAAGGCAACAGTGTGGTAAGGTTTTCAACTGTCCGCGCAGGGCAAATTACTTCATCCAGGCGCTGAAGTATCTCTGATGCAGCCTCTAAGTCTCCCAACGTCCTTTCCGGGCTGTTACCAGTTGAATCTACACATCCATCGTAGGTCGTTGGGAAGTAGCCACAGAGGCCATATTGGGGGCATGAGATACCCCCCTCTGGAACTACCCGCTACCTACAGTTCAGTGGTTTTCTGTCATTCGTTCACATTCATTATGTGCTCTTGGCGTCAACTGCTGGGCTTGCCTGGCTTGTTTTTCTCATTGAGTGTGGCAGTTGTTGAACTCTCATAGTGCATTCGGCCCTAAAGGGGCGAGGGCGAATGAGGCTTCCAGATTGACGAGGAGACCATAGCAACATAAGTCGAATGGGCAAAGAATCATGCAATTCTGTTGTAATGTTAACACTTTAGCCCGAAAAGGAATACATACAATGTGGCTCAAAGAGGTACTCAATTCAAGACAAACTTTCATTCTCGTTTTGTTCGCGTGATACGATACGATTCGATATGACGATACGCGGGTATCCATGGAAACATCTCCCTAATATCAAACTAGAATACAGTGAAATTCACACCTGAACACCATGCCTCGAACCCTGAATATTGGTGTAATGGTCAACATGAATACAACAGAGCTTCGGTCTCTTCTCTGTTCCTATCTTCCCCTTCTATCTTGCTCTCCTTACTGAGTCATATGCTGCTCTACAT
>JAASAY010000252.1:0-46019 GCA_014822085.1 Fusarium stilboides
ATATATATATATATATATATCGACCTCGTAACTTGATAGAACAGGTGCTCGAGATATCAAGGCCCAGAATTTCACGTTTCTGGGTCAAGGGGAGTCTCGCCCTGTTTAGGACTCGAAGTTCCAGTCGGACTTTGCAAGGCGCTCTCTTTGAGGAACTTGCCTTACAATGATTTCACTCGCGTACGCTCTGGTGTTCGATTTCATATATTTTCTGCAGTCGAGAGAACCGAACCAGCTGCGACTACCTAATAGTTCGCTTTACGCTGCGGTTGAGTATAGGTCATCTCCATAGTTTGATGATAAGGTATATTCGATAATGAGCGGGAGAGGTCAGAGTTGGAAGGCTGTGATGATCTTTATCATGTAACCGCGTGTCTGTTTGGGGGGCCTGGACGGCTGTGGGCGTGAACTGGGCGCTTCTCGGGCGGTTTTCTGTGTTGGCAAAAATCACTGAGATAGGAGGATGCAGAGTGTTTACCTTCTCACTCCAGTTAGTAAGATTTGAACTAGAACGAATGGGATGATATTACTATAAGATGAGGCTATACTCTGTGTTCTTGATTTGTGATTGGCATTCAAATGCCAGTGAACATGGTGATATGGTGCTCTTGTGCGTTGGCAAACCGATCAACAGAGCTGGCCTGCTCAAAAAGGATGATAGACCGAGGCCATGAGCTCATGAACCATCAAGGAACCGCCATCTTGTGCACGGCGGCGACATGGTGGCGCCATAACTTCCCCGAGCGAAGGATATATATATGGTTACCTATAGCTTTCAGCTGCTTAATAGAGCCATCTAGGTTCGCACGTTAGTCTCTCTATACCGACTATATGCGTTCATTGCGCAATGTCCTCCCTAGGAATAGTCCAAAGGGTTTCATCAAAGGACTTGCGTGGCAAAACTTACATTGATTAGAAGTGTCGGTTGTTTTGCTGGTCCAGCAGTGGTTCTTGTCCGTCGTATAATATATGATAGTTCAGGCATCAGAGTAAGGTATAAGAGCAACGCATTTGACAGGCCATCTTTCTGAGAAAGGTGCTTCTTATAGGTGGCTTCGTTAAAGTCGACGGAAGCATCCTGAGTTTTGAACCAGGTATGAGTTGAGAACAGGTTGACTGAGTCAAGAATCTTATGAGATGAGAAATAGCACGGTATTCATACCCAAAGCTGGGCTACCTAGGGGTGTATGCCTCTCTTGCTTAGCTCAACAGTTTGTTGTTGTCTATGCATGCGTTAGGCAGCTAGACAATCACCAGCACTGCTTGCTAACAAATCCTCACAAATTGCTAGTCACATAAACGCAAAGTCAAACTATGCAATGAAACAAAGACTGCAAGCCAAACAAGCCCCGGGAAACATTCTCAAATGATAATCCTGTTTGCTCGCTGAGCGAAAGCAAAACAAGTTGCTGGAGAGCAGTGTGTGTGAGACCGCGCTTAGTATGTGATTTATACGGTTCACAAGGTACTTAATAGAGCATGCAAAATGTGAGGGTGACTAGAAAGTGGATTGAGGGACGCGAGTGTAAGAGGTTCAGACACCGGAGAGACGTCGCCTCTATTAGGTAGAGGATGCGAATACTCATGTGAGTAATTAAGTATAGCATTTTATTGATTCTGTCATTTCAATTATCGCGTTCACAATAGAATACATGATACCTCTGACCCATGCTTTCCTATTGGGAGTGTGTTCAACATCCTGAATTCAGCACCCGTTCAACTACCATCAATGGATCACGTTATTCTAAATCTATCTGAAATATCCTCAAGCTTTGGTATTCTTCTTTTCTGAAGCCTTCTCAATAGCCTCAACTCGCTTATAAGTTCTTTAAATAGCGAATCCCCGCTGTTGTATATTTTTGCCTATTTTGCATCTAGAAAAGTAGGCGGTTGTTGGCTGAGTTTATCATGTCTTTTTGTTATGTTGGAGTTAAGTGGGCTTCTATGTGGCATATAACAAAGAGCATATCGATCCTTCAGCTTCTTCTCAAGAAAAGTGCTGATCTTCTGGACGCACTTAGGTTGCTTCTCATAAAAAAGGAGACTATAGTAGGGCCTATACAGGCTACTATTATTTCATGTGTCGCTAATAGGGGACCTCTGCAATCGAGATATTCTCGCACCCATTCTATAATAGAAGCTGAAGATATCTAGAAACACCAAGAGCGCTGTCTATGCTGGAGAAGCAGGGTAAATATCAACATCAGAATGCCACAGAATTTGTTCTTATCAAATGAAATAGTGATAGCTTACTTTCTATAAGCTTGTGCATTGTATTGACGGACCGGAGAGACTGCCAGCTGCACATAAGTGCCAGAGCAGTGGCATGTAACTAACTGGCCGCTCATTCACTTGGACCTCCTGGCAGTGATAGATGAGTGCGACGCAAGCTCGTTTTGCCCCTCCATGATTCTTGAATCTTTATGTTTTTGTTTTCTCTCTCTTCTTCCTTAAAATCAGGCCCTGCTCTTCTTGCCCTCAACTTCCGATCTTCGTCCTTCGCCCTTAACCTCCTTCTTCAAGTCCGGATTTTGTTATTATCCCTCGACTTTGTTCTACTGAGTATATCTTCTACCAAACCGTTGACGCTTTCATATCTATCAACTTCGCCTTGACCCTTGATTGCCCCGAGTACGCCTCGAAACACTCGGTCGCCGAGTCATCGGCAGCATTCTAAAGGACTTTATTTTATCGTATCGGGCTATCCTATACGTCCAAAGAATGGAGGCCAAAGTGCGTAGCACCGTTTGTTTTAAGAAGCTATTAATAATACTAATATTTCGGCTTGTATATGTAGGTGTACATATGTGCTCGCTCCTCCAGTAGAAACTGCGAAACAACCTTTACTTCACAAGAGGATGCCTCGCTGCACCTCTTTATGGAACATCGGGGCACTCCCCTACACACGACCGAAGATGGACTTTACTTGTGTCACTATTCAAAGGATTTTGCACGATCAGGATGCCAACACAAATCTAGAACCGTTAGGGATGCTAAAAAGCACCTCAAATCGGAACATGGCAACGAGACAAGCACGATCCCCTGTCCAATTTCTGCAGAATGCGAAACCAACTGTCGGTCACATGGAGGTCTACAGTCTCACATTGACTCTGTTCATCATAAGGATGCTTTCCAGTGCCCACATGATGGTTGCGGGAGAATCTTCTGGTCGAAAGCAGGCCTATACAGTCACAGGAGATCCGAACACAATGAGCCTGTTCATGAAGACAAGCTGGGTTCTCAAAAGATATACTCAGACTTATCTCCAGCAGAAACACCTGCCGAAAAGGAGCATGGAGACTCCAAGAAGGAAGGAAAGCACGAAACACCTACTGACCAGGCGAGCCAACATCCATGTCCCGGAGCCAAGGAGTTTGGATGTCTGCGAATTTTTCAGAGTGACGAAGAAGCACAGTGGCACTTGAAAGACAAGCACTCCAACAAGAGTCTCGCTTGCCAATTCTGCGACATGACTTTCCATCACCATGAAAACAGAAGACTGCATGAGGAATGCCATACGCACCCTTTCAGATGCACTAGCTATCGGTGTTCTAGGCGTTTCAAGACCTACCAGGAAGCCATTAAGCACGCCGAAGGACCAAGACACGGAGCAGGGTTAAGTGCTTACACTTGTACAGTCCCTAACTGTCGTACCGCCGTGGCAGGAACTATGTTGAACACCAGTGAGTTGAAAGCTCATTGGCAAGCTCACATTAAACGGTGCCATATACCCCCCGATGCTGAACTGAAATACAAACGTATTGAGCCACGGCCGTTCCGAAGATGCTCTTTATTTGAAACCATCTGCAAATTCCAGGCAGCACTCTTTTTGAATCATGGAGGAGCTCAAGGACACAGTGAAGTAGATGGCGTGGAATCAGTCGACTTGAACGTTGCAGAAGAGATTCAACAAAGCCTTATGGAGCCAGAGGACCCTCAACAGGGAGACCACAATATTGCACTTGAAGACGACGACGACATGGGCTTTCTACAAGACGATAACATTGAGCCTTTTTCTGAAGAGCATCGCTCGCGTATCTTGAAACAGAACGCCCAATACTGGGGTATGTAACGCTCGCCCTGATGCTACTTATATGTCCAAGCTAGGTGACTAACCACGGTTACAATAGAAGATCGTAAGCACCTGAAAGTCAAGTTATCTGAGAGAGGACGTCGTTGTATCGGACCCGGTCTCGGTACCCGATACTTTATCACTGAAAGATGCCCAGCAGAGGCATTTATCGATTTCGATACCGCTCGCTTAAGAAAGACGAAAGGCTCGCAAAGTTCATGCATGAAACTGGACAATGAATGCGTGATATGCCACGCTACGAAGAGAGAAAGACTCATATTGCGGCGACTTGCCGCATTTACAAGCAGAAACACCAACGTCGACGTTAAGTCTCTAAGAGAGACTTTAAAAGCTGCCACGAGAGGCCAATGGAGTATGACCCAAGGCTACCAAGAAGTTCGAAAACGCATGGACGAGATCGCAGCCGGCACAAGGCCGGGCTCAGACCTGGTCGTCTTGGACACTGAATTTACGCTCGGTCGCAGCGAACTAATGGAGTTTTCCGTGATTGAACGAGTCTCTGGGAAAGTATTGATCAATACGCTTATCAAGCACCCGAATGGCCTCAAGCATGTTTTTCGTGAAGGGAAAACTCCTAAATCTCTCGAGGTTATCAGTCGCAACCACATGCAAGCCGTATACTCATCGAGTCGGAATTTGCTACAACTAGATGTTCACCAAGTGGCAGAAAAGATCCGACAGTCTGGAATTACCCCGAACACAATTTTCCTGGTTTGGCATGTTACCACTTTCGACTTGAAGCTGTTGAGAGATTTCTTGTCAAAGGGTGGTTACCAGAATCTTCTACCTAATGTCGACCAGTGTGTTCCGCTCATCCAACCCTTCCGTCAAAACCTACCTAAAGTCGGACAGAAACTGTTTCCCTTGAGCCTGGAAGTTTTCTTCCCAATACTCTACCCACAGAGTGAGTTGACCGGAGGAAACCACCAAGCCCTGATAGACTGCCAACAGACCAGGCTGGTCTGCATGGCGTTTGACGAACTTTGCAAACCAGTCAAGAAGCGAAGCCAAAAATGGAGACCAGTAAAGAACTCCAGTCTGGATTTTTGCTCGAAGAAGGGTGATAGGAAACGGAAGGCTGGAGCAGATGAAGATTCCGAGGCAAGCCAAGATGAAGGCGACTTTGAACGTCCGAAGCGGACTAAAAAGTCTTAGGCGGATTGATGGCTTTGATTTGGCTCAGGGTGTGATGGATGATACGACATTGGTGGCCTTTCTTTTGGCTCGTTAGGGCTGATTGTTTGTACTGTACTTTGATTAATGGTGTCAGAGTCTTTGTTAGTTAATTTACATGTTTGAGTGAATTAAGTCTGTGTTCATGATTTTTAGTGGGTATATTAGTGTGTATGTAATTGGTTTCGCCCATGCGACTACGTATGAATTGGAAGAGAAGTAAATTCCTGTAACATTAAATATTAGTTTTCAAACTGACAAACAAATATGTAACATAGCCATATAAACTTACTTGGACTGCTCTGAATGTTGGTGTGATGTCTCACTTCCGACCTCAAAAATTCACAGGATAGTTGCCACGAGACTGCCTCCAAAGGCTGACAATGAAGTTATTCTGAGGTGGGTTTCTCCGTTTAAAATGACTTAGCTAGGTGTTGAGGAATAACTTTCTAAGCCAACCTGTCCAGATCCATGTCTCACATCAATTGAATATCCATGGTTTCTTCCGACCATTAACGAATACCCAAGATTCTGTTCTACGTTCTCTATTGCGAACCGCCTTCAGCTCCGGCCTATTTCTTTTCCAAGGCTTTCTCAATAGCCTCCACTCTTTTGTCAATCTTCTGAAACGACCAGTTCTGCCAGGGTGATGGATAGACCAGGGGTCGAAGGTCAAATCTGTGGTCATCCGGAGAGTAATTCTCAACATGAACAGCTGGTGTCGCCACAGCTTGTTTGTGGCTACATATTGTTAGTAAGAACTATTTCTCAATAGGAATATTGCCTACCGGTTGATATAGTGGAACGCGTGGAATTGCTTCACTTTGGTAGCGACTTCTCGCGCGCTCAGCTTACCCTCACCACCCCATTCTTCGACAAGTCGTAGGAACATGCCATATGGACCAAGCTTGCTTTCCTTGCGTAGCCGCTGTAAAAGTGTCAGTTTGTTCACTATTGATTTAAGTTTATAGGCTTTACTTACCCCAAAGCGGGATAGTTCGTCATATGTCATGCCCATATCAGCTGCGGATCGTCGTCAGCACACTATTGTCTGTAGAAGCAAATATTCCTCACCTTCGTCACTTTGAACATAATCTGCGGTAATAGGTTCAAGTTCAGCCGTAGCTATATCATTGTTAGTTATGTGGTGGCATTGGCGGTTCTGACGCTCTGACGTACGAATAGCATGGATAAACTCCACCAAAATAGGCATGTCGAAGTTCTTGGCGGACCAAGCAATGAACGCCTTCAAGTCTGTCTTACTAACACCCCCTATGGGATTCACATCCGCCGAACTCGCGTCGTATTTCGTGAGATCTGAAAGACATCGTAAGCCAATATTGCAGTACTCTTCCCCAAGGCACACTCACATCCTCGGAGGCATTCGTCAACATTGCTGGATCCTAGAACGAGTAAGCTTCCTCCACCAGGCCGCTGTCGCACTGTCGGTAGCATCTGAGCGTAGTAATAAGCAATCAGCATGCGACTGCGCGCTTGAAGGTTCTGCAAAGCAACTGCAAGAGTTAGTGTGTCACTGAATAGAGGCTGAGAATCTATTATATATCGGTAGAAGAACGTACGGTTTTCAGTTACTGATCCACCGTGAACCTTGAACTTAGGCTCGAATCCAGTGCCCTGCGTGAGCAAGTTCTTGGTGGCATGGAAAGTATCATCAATGTTCATGTCGGTATGGTAACTACCGATACGCTCGGAAAGGTCCTTGGCACGCTGGCGGGTCTCCTTGCTGCTTTGTTTCTCCATACCCATATAAACAGTATGGAAGATCTGGTTACAGAACTCCTCAGGAGTTTCGGGAAGCTTGTCGGAGTATACGGCAATTCGCTTGACGTCGGCAATCACATCCTCGTTGCCAGCCTTGATCGCTTCAACAACAAGTCGGCACATGCTAAACACGATAGTTGCTGTCGCGCATGAGTCAATACCTCCGGAGAGAGGTACCAGGTAACCGGATGCCTTGCTACGTCGTACTTTATGTTAATTGTTAGCATTGTGTCAGCCGTGTTTAAGTGCCAGTTTCTCCTGAGCGTCACAGGACGTATAATTAGGGAACTCACAGTAATCCCAAAGCCAGCACGCCGGTCCAAGTGCCTAACAAACACTCGACGTCAGTACAAGTTAATTCAATCCAAGTGCCTCTTGGTAGAGACACGTCTCAACTGAGTGAAGGGCACATACGATTTCCTCCTCAGGGAGGTGATACCTGGGTGCCCTAGGCTTTGTTGGACCCCGGAGGAGATCGAGGTCCTCACGGGACAGGCTGAAATCAACCTCGATTCTCTCGTACACAGGCGCCTGCGTAGCCTGGAAGTTTCGAGACGGCGCAAATCGATATGCCCTGACGGCTTCGAGATCTACGGTTGCGGTGACGACTTCGACATCCTCCAAACTGAATTGAGAGCCCTGAGCCACGATCTCCCCATTGACCATGATGAGGGATGAACCATCGTAAAGTAGCCTATCTCCGTCACAACCTAACAGAATCGAGTCAGATAAAGCAAGATTCAGTGTGAGGGAGCTGGAATGAAATTACCAGATTGATTAGCGTACAGATAAACTCCGCCGCTCTTTCTGGTTGCTTCAGAAATCAAAGCAAGGCGCTCATTTAGTTTTCTCAGCGTGTGGTGAGAGCCGGATGAGTTAGTGAAGATTTCCGCGCCGTTGAGGGCCCTGATCGATAGTCAGCGACGATATAACACAACCAAACCGCTGGCGCCGGGGGCTTCATCGTAAAGACTAGGTAGCTCGCGGAATAAAATGAGAGCAACGTACATGTTGATATGCGGCGCCTGAGGAGTAAAGAGTTCTTCGCATGTCTCGGCGGCGACGGTTGTGTCGTTGAGTGACATGATAACATCTCCAATAGGAACCTGGCGAACACCCTGATGCTTCTGCAGAGCAGGCGGAAGGTTGTACTGCTCGACATATCTTGGCCTATTCCAGGGAGTGAAGAATCGGTTCTCTCTGAAGTTTCTGTCAAGTAGAGTTAGTACAGGGGATCTTTGTGAAAGAAAGTCACAGGCTTTCTAGGAAAGCAATTATACACACCCATCGTTGGCAAGGAAAATCTTGGGACGAAGGCAGAGCAGCTTTCCATCCAGGATTAGAGCACGGCAGTTGTATCGACAGCCCCTGTGCATGATAGGAAGGCCAACGTCAATAAGAATACCATGGAGCTCAGTGTCAGTCAAGATCTCGGACAGTGACTCCAAGGAATGATCGTAGACATCAGCTTCGAGGAAATGGTCAAGGCTGTTAGTTTTCGTCAGTACATCTCTCTGTAAGAACAATAACATGGGTTCTGTACCAGCCATAGCCAGTTATCTCGAGCTCCGGGCCCGTTCTCAGAGTAGCCCCGGCTTCCTTGGCCTTGATGATACTCTTGCGGATTCTCCCCAGATTGCCCTCCCAATCCAAAACCCATTGGTTGAGGGAACAAGTGGCCAAAGTGATGAGATTCGCCATCTTGAAGAGCTGATGCTTCTGAGGTAGCACCGATTTGTAGATGTCCAATCGACGCCGTGAAAAGATCTCAAGGTTGATGACTGAGAAGAGATCGAGGTGGGGTGAGTCTTAGCTATGCGCGGGGTAGAAGCTTGCGATAGCGGCCGACACGACACGCTCACTGTACTTTATGAGTCGTTTACTTTCAAGCTTTTATTAGCATTTCAGGATTGCCTCTTTGACTTTTTGGAACAAAGTTACTGAAATCTGTATTGACTCATAACAAGCTTTTTATTCCAGCATGTGCATTGTAGCCAATTCGATTACATTATGCTCCAATCAATCTCATCATGCAAGTGTCTCATAATGACTTTCTCCATGCCCCACCAGATTTCAATCATAACAATCGCCAACACTCTGTACAATAACCTCAATTTGAAACATGAATCGTTGGCAAGTACTCATGAGTTCATTATCATTTCATTGATTTCGAGACTCGAACTTTCCCTGATTGAGTCTTAATATGAAAGTAGAGATACATAAGCGATCTTATAAACGCCTGCTTTTCTATTCTACATCCCTCGACCTTTTTATAGTGATCTAAATAGTGTTACACATAAGATTATATGTTACATAATACATGATTACAAGCTTGCCTCCTCTCTCACATCTCACGTGGGGTACCCTCCCTTTGCGAGAGCCTCTACAAACATCGCTCTGCAGGGGACCTTGCTACCCAGCTTCGCGCACAAAAGGAACGCACCGCTGAGCTTGCGGTGTAGACTGTAAGTCTCCTCAGGTGGAGGGGCCAGTCGCTCGTGAAGCATGACGGGGATGAGTGCCTTGACACGCTCTGTGATGGTCTGATCCTTAAAGTCGTAGACCTCGGGCGCGCTGGCAAGAAAAGGCTCAGCAAGGGTAAGCACCGATTTTGTGTGAGCGTCAACCATTGTACGGCTCTCATGGCCCGTCAGATAACCGAGGCTCTCGGACAACTCCTTGACGGCAGCTTTGTCGGAGCGTGAGGCTGCCGCGAGGAGCTGCACGTATTGCGTAACAAACTCATCAGGGTACTCACGCGAGGCTCCAAAGTCGAGAAGCTCAAGCTTGTTGATATCCGCGTTGTACAAGAAATTTGTCCAGTTGGGATCCGTCTGCATGAAGCGGAACTCGGTGATCTCGCGAAGGCACAGACGAAGAATCTGCGTGCCGATCCAGTCCCGCTGCTCCTGCGTAAAAGATGTGATGCGAGTCACGCCGATACCGTCCATAAAGTCCATAGTGAGAACTTGCTTACCTGACGCCTCAGGATACACGTTTGGTACCTGGAAAACGTCTTTCTCACTTGAACCGAGAAGCTCCTTGTAGCGTTGTGCGCACTGAAGCTCTCGCTCATAGTCGCACTCCCAGCCAAGCTCTAGTCGGGCGTTGTCGATGGTCTTGTTGAGGTACAGACCCTTAGGGAGGAGCTTGGTTGCTGTAAGAAGGATACTGAGGTTGTCAAGATCCGAGTTAATCGAGTCGGCAACACCGGGGAACTGAATCTTGACGGCAACTCGCTTGCCGTTCTTGAGCGTGGCCTTGTGAACTTGACCGATAGAGGCCGCGGCAATGGGCGTTTCCTCAAAATCGCTAAAGAGCTCGCGCCAGTCGGCACCGAGGTTTGCGACAAGGACACGGTCACGCTGCCAAGCAGGCATGTAGTCAGCTCGGTCCTGAACACGTTGAAGAACCTCCTGAATAGGAGCCGGAAGCATCTTGGTATCCTGGAAGCTCATCATCTGTCCAAGCTTCAGAGCAGCACCACGCATACGTGAGAGCTTAGCGACCAGACGCTCCATGTTCTTACCACTCAGAAGAACAGATCCCTCGCCTCCACCGCCAAAGGCTCGGCTGAAGCCCTCAGTCATAGCACCGCCCAGCATGCCGGCTGCAAGACCACCATAGTTCCAGATTCGGCTCATACGTGTCGAGGGAACCTTGGACTCTCTTAGAGTATATGGAGTTTGGGAAGGTGACACTGGCTCTCCAACGATTTCCTTTGCAGCCTGGATAACATCCTCGTCGATCTTCTTGTCGGACTCTGGGACTGCCGGAGCAATCTTCTCTGGTTCAGGCGCGGGTGTCTCTTCCACGGGTGTCTTTTCCACAGGCGTTTCCTCCGCATGTTTCGCGGGTTCCGTAGGCTTTATCACAGGCTCTTGGGCCACGGGCTCTTCGGGTTTCTCTGGCGCCGCCTCGACGATCTCCTCAGGCGGTGGTGGGCGCGGAGGCCAATTCCGCATAGGGTGTTCCTTCACAGGACCTCCAGCTCCGGGACGTGAAGGAGGCGCACCAGGTCTGCCTTGTTTCCGTAAAGACTCCAACACCTTGGAGCCTCTTGAGGTATGGAAAACATTGACGTCAACTCCAGATGGGAGATCAAGGTCATCCTCCTTCGCTGGTTCCGATGTAGCTTGTTGTTGTGGGCTCGGTCTGAGGTTCGGAATTGGACTGTTGAATGGGGCTCGCTCGGTTCTCGTAAATTCCGGCTGGACATTTTGTCTATCCTTCGGTGTCTCGACTATAGGTTCCGTCGCTCGCGCAGCGGGCGCAGCCTGCTCGTATATAACCTCGTCACTGGCTCCCGTCGCATTTTGAGTCGTCTCCTCCGGTCTTGAACTCCTCTGCGCATTTCTTTTCCTCAATGCTGCAGCAACACTCGACGTTCGGTTATAGGTATCGATCTGGCGACCTCGGAGCGCGACATGCTTTGCTGCAACGCCTCGAGAGGCATTGAGCACCGAGGCGAGGTCGATGGTGAAGTCGACGAACCTCATCGGGTCTGTACGGCCTCACGGGACCAGAGGTACATTGAACGAGGGTGGTTGGTATTGTCTGGCTTGCTGGCGTTGGCTGCCAGCTTTATTTGGCGGGTTGCTGGTTTGAGCTCCAACGAAAAAAGTCCATGATCTAATCGATGGGTCATGCAACTAAGGGGGTTAATCGCATGATAGCCACGACTGGTAGTCATCCATGATAGGATAGCTATTGGACAGAAAATTGTATAACGAGAGCTTGGGATCGTTTCTCTTAATAATTATGGTTCTATTTCTCTCTAATTCAAGTCATTCAGACAAGCAGCTACCCTCTTCTTCTAAGGTGCAGCAGGTATTCAAGGGCCCTAACTATATAATGCCTTATAAAAACGCCTAGGGTATAAATTGGTCATGATGAACGTATCAAGACTTCGAGACCATCTTTCGTCTATGATGGAGTCGTTGGAATAACACGTGGGGGGCCCAAATGAAAGGCTCAAGTCCCAGGTTCTCGTTCCTGGCAAACGAACCATGATCCACATCGCAAATCCTCCCACAATTCTTCATTTCGATTTTGACGTTGAGCCAGGTCTCTTAACCGATCTTAAAAGCGAGCCTCTGGGTGTCATAGGTTTGGACTGTCCAAATGAGCCTCCAGATGATCCACGTCCAGGTGTACCAATCTTGCTCCAAAGTCTCTGTGCCGCTGGTGTCAGGCCTCCAGTCACCCGAGGGCTACTCGGGAACTTGGGGACTGGCGTCTTGTCAACCCTTCCCGTAAGTCCGTTCCTTGATGATTCTTTTTTCGACTGTGATATTCGATCCACCATGCGCTCGTGTAGACTTTCTCTGTCGCGCTGCTCCTGTAGGCGGAAGGGATTGGGTGTCGCATCTCCTGGACCCAGATTGATGACAGGAGCAGGTAGGATTGGCTCAGGGTCGTCGTCTTCGTCATCAACAAAAGCGTATCCATTTACTCTTGGTGTTTCTCCTCCACCAACAACACTTGAGTCTTGGTCACCTTTACGAGGCTTGCCCGCGATAGCATCTCGCACTGCAGACATGGTGGGTGAGGGTGGCCGTTGTGGAATGCGAGGTTGTGGCATTCTCGTATTCTCGTATGCTATTGATTTGGGTGCCATTCTAGAGGCCTCCTCGGCTTTCTGGGAAACAGTGACAACACCATCCCCTACTCCGTCAGGTCCGAACATAAGGTTGTTTCGAGGATCAGCGTTCCAGGTGTCTGGGCGTGCTGGGCGGTCATCTCTGTCCTTGATCGCGAGTCGGTCACGTTTGAAACCATCATCCGTAAGGCTTCGTGTTTGGCTGAGTCGGTCCTCAACCTCCTTCTGCTTGATCATCTGTTTTGAGGGTAGTTTGTTGCCGTTCCAATGCCAGGCATACTTTTCAGCCTTTTTCTGATTCTGCTTATCAACAAGCTTATAGAAGCTCTCATTGTCTTCGCTTGTGTAAGTTGCTTGAAACTTCGAAAGGCTCATATTGGTTTTTAGCCGTGGTTGTGACTCCGGAGTAGTTGAGGCGACTGAAGCTGGCGTATCCCCTCCATACGTCGAGGGTGTGCGATCTCCAGCAGTGAAAGAGGTTGACCGTGATGGAAGAGGTGTATTTCGACGCCCGGGAGTCATGAGATGTTGCAGTCTTCGACCTGCACTTGAGATCCAAGCCGCATCCTTCGACTCTAATGCATCAAGGTACTCTTGTTTAGTCTCATTCTCCAGGAGTCCAGGGAAGAAATCCCTAGCGATGATTTGAGATAGCGCTTCTGTGTAAGTATCCTCATCAAGGACTTTCTTAGGTCGCTTGATCTTTTTGGCTGCAGGAGGTGGAGGCATCAAATCCGTATCTGTCCGCTTGCGAACCAGCGCATTTGAGGTCCCTGACCCAGACGCTGATGAATCCATGATGAGTTGAAAGTGAGCGCAAGACGCGCATCAGCCGAGATAGGTCTTCGCTGTTGGCGGTTCTTTGTTTATAGCATCGCGTTAAAGGGGTGTCCGAGTATAACGTGAAAACGAGAGCTAATTCTTTTGAGTTGTGTTATTGTTGGATTTGATGGCCGTGATAGCCTTGTCTCGATAATTCAAGGTGGGGCCGTAGATCTGCATTATGCAACTAAGCGATCTCCGATTCGGCCTCCACCCACCGATGGTGGCGATTGATAAAAGATTCCCCCGACTTTTGGCGCCTGCTCACGCTAGACATTACTGATTTGCGCCCATGTAAGCATCACTTACAGGGGCATGTAAGCGCTGAGCAGCCTATCACAATGGTTGAAAGCCCTGAAGCCTTGGCCGTTAAGCCCCAGGCCTAGGCCGTTCGTCTTCATGACGCCGGCAGCGGGGTGAAACTCCACCGAAAAGCCGCCCGCCATCAACTTCCAAAACTTCTTTGCTCTTCCTTACATTGTGGAACCAAGCCTCGTTAGAAGATTTGCCTGCTTCTCCCAGTTTCTTTAGCACAGCAAAGGCTTCTTGTTGTATTTTCGACTCCAAAATTGGTACCATCTCTTTTTGCGACTGATTTGAGAGGCCGTGACTGCGCTCGGCGCAACACCACCGAAACCCCTCCTCCTCGACCCTCGACCTCCCTTTGTGTGGCGCCCATTCCCTCGCCGAGCGAACTATCGATTTTTCAAAATGGCTGTCGATCTTAAGAACAAGGGCAATAAGGCCTTCACTTCTGGCGACTACCCTGCTGCCGTTGATTTCTACAGCCAGGCTATCGAGCTGAACGACAAAGAACCTACTTTCTTCACCAACCGAGCGCAGGTTTGTAACTACGACGATTACTCGATAATTCACAGCCTGAACTCTTTATTGACTCTGGACATTAGGCATACATCAAGACCGAGGCATACGGATATGCCATTGCCGATGCTTCCAAGGCCATCGAGCTCAACCCCAAACTTGTCAAGGTTCGCCACACCCGAGGTTTATGTGAATTGGAAGAGGAAAGGCTGGTGTTCTGACCTTTTTAGGCATACTATCGACGAGGTCTGGCTAAGACTGCGATCCTACGACCCAAGGACGCTATTGACGATTTCAAGACCTGCGTCACCCTCGACCCCAACAACAAGGATGCTAGACTCAAGCTAGAAGAGTGCAAGAAGATTGTGCGACAGCTAGCTTTCTTTGCTGCTATCGAGATCGGCGATGAACCCTCCGCGGCCGAGGGTCTCGACCTGGATTCTATGGCCGTTGAGCCCGGATATGACGGCGTGCGACTAGGCGACGAAATGACACAGGAGTTCATTGACGACATGATTGAGCGATTCAAGACGGGCAAGAAGATCCACCGCAAATACGTCTACCAAATCATCATCGCCATCAAGAACATTGTGTACGACGAGTCTACTATGGTCGAGGTTGACATTCCCAGCGATGTCAAGCTCACTGTCTGTGGTGACACTCACGGTAAGAGAATTTGTCAGCCGTGGCCCTGCTCAGTTAACTAAACAAGATAGGCCAATACTTTGATCTCATGGAACTGTTCCGCCGCAACGGAAAGCCTGACGAGAAGCACTGGTATCTGTTCAATGGTGACTTCGTGGATCGAGGTTCTTGGTCTACTGAGATCGCTCTGCTCTTGTACGCTTACAAGTGGCTCCGACCTAAGCAATTCTTCCTGAACCGTGGAAACCACGAGACGGATGACATGAACCGAGTCTACGGTTTCGAGGGCGAATGCAAGGCCAAGTACAACGAGAGGTAAGAATCTGCAAGTTAGATGGTTGTTTACTGGATGCTGACCGAAGATACAGAGTCTTCAAGCTGTTTTCCGAGAGTTTCTCTGCTCTGGCATTGGCTACTCTCATTGGAAAGAAGTACCTTGTGCTTCACGGAGGCCTCTTCTCCGATGACAGCGTCACTCTTGACGACATTCGAAAACTGAACCGACACAACCAGCGACAACCCGGTCAGGCTGGTTTGATGATGGAGATGCTTTGGACCGACCCCCAGGAGGAGAACGGCCGCGGACCCAGCAAGCGAGGTGTCGGTATGCAGTTCGGTCCTGACATCACCAAGAAGTTCTGTGAGAAGAACGGTCTCGAGGCTGTTATTCGAAGTCACGAAGTTCGCATGGACGGTTATGAGGTGCAGCACGACGGCCGCTGTATTACCGGTAAGTTGATCAGGGTATCTTTTGTTCACTTAGTTGCTAATTCTTTCTTTAGTCTTCTCTGCTCCTCGATACTGCGACTCGACGGAGAACAGGGGTGCCTACATCAACATCGGTCCCGATTACAAGCTCCAGTACGAGCAGTTTGATGCTGTGCCACATCCCGACATTAAGCCCATGGTAAGTGATACCCCATGCTTGACTCCAGATTCTCAATGCTAACCAACTGCCAGGCATATGCGCAAAGCTCGCTCATGTCCTCTCTGATGTAGAAAAAGCAGAGAGTTCTTAGAAAGCGAAACTGGCGGCGATTTCAGGGTGTATTCAGGTCCCGGGCGTCTGGAAACGGTGCATTTGCAGGGTAGGCCGATGGGCGATGTACATGCATACATTTATACCCCCATCTAGATGAGATGATAAAAATGACGATCCAGTTGAATGATGATAAATATAACAAATGCCACTCTTCAAGCATTCCATAATCGATCTTGTCCGTCGGTTCCAACCATGGCGCCCAGCCAATCTGAACATTGTCGTAATTGTAGGCTCACTTGCTCGCCGTTGTCGCTTGTTCCTCTCCACGCTGTGAGGGCTGCAGCGAAAGAGCCCAGGTCTGGCCGTGGTACACGGACCCAGGCATGGTTGTTTTCCACTTTCAGAATATCAATAGAAATAGCTGTGCCTGTGATCCCCAGGAATTGACGAAGAGCAGTTGTGCAGTAGCTCTTAAGTGAAAGGTTATCGAGAGTAATAGATGATGAGCTGCTTAGAGTGTCTGTGACAAGCTCTAAGTGTGCGTATGAGAAAGGCGGTTCCTTGATCGTGCATGTAAGGATGTCGTGTGACTTTTCCAGGTCTTTTTGCTGGAAGATATTTTTCTGGCTTGGTTGGTTTGAATTCTGCGTCATTTTGAAGAAATTAAATATGAAGCTTCTCTGATGGTTTTGAGTTAAGATCTATCTTCATTACGGTGCTGTAGAGATTTGAAGTTTGGGTGGGTATCGCGATTATCACATACCCCGCTTAGATGCATCTGAGCTCTTCATCGCCGCCTTTGTCGTCGCGAACTTGCTCTGCATTGAACAACAGCTCTCAACGTCCAACATCGCTTCCCGAGCCAAACGACACCCCCTCGTGACACCTCCTACGACATCCGAACCATGGCATCCTCAAATTATGTCTCTACCGGCCAAGCGCGGTACCTACGAGCATGCATGGTCTGCTCCATCGTCATGACCTACGCCGTACGTCCTCTCGCATCGCAAATCTACCAACGAACGAACCCAAAATGCTGACATATCTGCGTTATAGCGCTTCCGCGACGAAGGCTGCCCCAACTGCGAAGAGTTCCTGCATCTCCAGCACTCGCAGGACCAGATCGAGAGCTGCACATCCCAAGTCTTTGAGGGTGTTATCACGCTCGCCAACCCTACAAAATCGTGGATCGCGAAATACCAGCGCCTTGACAGCTACGTGCCAGGCATGTATGCCATTAAGGTCTCAGGACAACTGCCTGATGAGATTCGATCGACGCTGGAGGACGAGTATAGGATACAGTACATTCCGTAAGTTGAACTTCAGACATTGGTAAAGACATCGGATAGAGCTGACATATAGGGTTTTGTAGACGTGACGGTACAGAGGCCGAGAACGATGCTTAGAGTGCGTTCAACTAAGTAGCAATGATTTCTTCTACTGTTTCTGGCGAAACTGGCGTTGGAGGGATTGGAAAGCAGTTATTATGTAGAGGTTGGGAAAAACCGTGTATCATCATTTAAAAAGCATCGATGTGGTATCTATGATAGACAATCAAGCCAAACGCCAACCATTTCCTGTGTTTTATGCACATGCAGTCCTTGCCCTTTAATATCAAGTCCTCTAGACCTGTCCGTACTGTCAAAATGCAGCTTGAATCACCCTAGTTGTTCCTTTGCTTCTTACCAGATCCCATGCCGAAGCTAAAGCCGGCAGACTCCCTTGATCGCTTCTTCTCCATCTCCTCCTTCATAATGCGCTCAGCCTCGCTCATCTTCTTGGGTTGTTCTATCTTGGCAGGCTTCTTTGACCCTGAAGAAAGGGCGTTCTTCTTGGCCTGGGCAAACACATTCTTGGTTTGAGGTTTGCCACCGAGCTTCATCGAGATGCCACCAAATCCACTTGACTTTGCCGGTGCTGCTTCAGGTTCCTTTCCTTTCTCAGTGGTCGTGTCTGATGTCTTCGACGACTCTGCTTCAGGGGTGGCCGTGTCTGGCGCAGGGCTCTCCGATAGGTTTGTTGCAGGAGCAGTGGGTTTTGCGCCAAACGACAACTTGATCTTCTCGCCCTCTTGTCGTTTTAGTTCTCGAGCTTCAATGTCGTCTTCCTTATCCTCGTCGCGGGTGCCAGCAGCGGCTTGCGCCCGTTTGATTTGTTCTCGAATCATCCGCTGCTCCAACTCTTCGTTACCTTGATCCTGCGCCTCTTTGCGCTTCAATGCTTCTTGTCTCCGTAGAGCCTCAGGAGACTTGTCAATCCAGGAAATGTGTATACCCTTCTCGTTCTCCTCAACACGACAGATACCCTCGCGGCCAAGATGTTTGGCAAATTCTGTCAAAGATGGCCATTTTGTCGCATTAAGATGCGTATGTTCCTAGTTCGTGTTAATATTCAGACAAGAAGATGGTTTATCTTGCTTCAGAGGCGCTGTGCCTTATTCCAAAGGTGGTTTACGTTGTCCGGGGAGGAATACAGGGGAAATTAAGATCTGCTAAGGGCTGTGTAAGAACTTGCCTTATTTGCAATGTACTCTTGATAGAAATGATTAATATGCACTTGCTTCTCGCCATGGCCGGTCCTGAGAAGCATGAGAAAGTCGCGTTGAAATTCGTTGCTGAAGTTGTTGATGTATTTCTTAGGATCTTCACCAACAACGAGCATTTGGCGAACGTGAGACTCAGATTGAGTGTGCATCTTGAATCCGTTGGCATCTCTGCATTGTTTTTCTATGACCTGTTAGCTTCTGCTATGCGTATAAAGTCGGGGTGGGCAGAAACACGGAACTTGCTGAATTTCCGCATTCTTTCCATCCCAAACAAGGTAGTGTGTACTCACCGCATACTTGACAGTACCATCTCAACCGCTGAAGTCCTTTGGACTTCATGCGGTTGGCGATGTGTTTCGTAGATCCAGCTTCAGCTTTAGGCATTTTGGCGATGTCGTGTTGTTCAAGAGATGGAGTTTTGGAGGTCAGAATGCAAGTGGATAGAAGTTTAAGTGTGTGGGGCTACCTGCAGCTATGGGACGTAAGCTTATTGGCCACCCCGCTATGTTTCCGCCTTTGAGCCGGCATTCTTCCGCATCTTGGCGCTAATCTTTTAGGCAGCCTAAACACCAAACCGAACTTCTTCACAATCAAACCTCAACACGACACAACACCGGACTTCATCATCACGATCAAACCATCACGATCATACCATCACGATCAAACCACCACAATCAACCATCACAATTAAATCTCAACACGACACAAAACCGGACTTCTTCACGATCAAACCTCAACACGACACAAAACCGAGAATCAACCCTAGTACTCGCGCAACATGTCCGAACGCAAAGTTTTACAGAAATATTATCCCCCGGACTTCGATCCGAGCGCTCTTCAGCGCCGCAGAGGCCCAAAGGCAGCCGGCCCTCGTATCCAACAAGTTCGCATAATGGCTCGTTCGTACCCCCCTAAAAAATCCAAAAAAAAATCGCAAGACATGCTAACCTTTTGCAGCATTCTCTATGAAGTGTACTCGATGTGGTGATTACGTATACAAGGGACGTAAGTTTAATGCAAAGAAGGAAACGCCGCCCGACGAAAAGTACCTAGGAACGCTCCAAATCGTGGTATTATATTTTAAATGTCCGAGGTGTTCATCGGAGATTGTCATCAAGACCGATCCCAAGAACAATGACTACGCTATGGTCAGAGGAGCTGTCAGAAACAATGAGCCGTGGCGCAACCGCGCTACTGAAGATGAGACTGTGGAACAACGACTGGACCGATTGGAGCGCGAGGAAGCAGAAGCCGCAGGCGAGGAAGAAAAGAACGCCATGGAAGAACTAGAGGCCAAAAATGCAGACGCCCAAAGAGAGATGGCGGCTGCTGATGCCTTGGATGAGATTCGACACCGAAATGCTCGAATCAACCGATCTGAGAAGGAAGGCGTTGACTTCGCCGACACTATCGTACGCCCTGAAGATGAGGAACGAGAACGCCAAGAGAGAGAGGACGATGAGGCAGCAAAGAAGGCATTTGCTACAGCTCGGGCACAACTAGACACTATTATTGAGGATGATACACCAGACCAGGCATCACAATCCCCAACCACCAGCATCCCAGGACCTTCAACAGCTATCAACGCACCTATCGCGCCCAGCCCAGAACTACAGACATCAGCGCCGACATTCAAGAGAGTGGTCAAAAAGAAGAAGGATCATTCTGCGGCACTTGGTCTCAAGAAGAAGCCCTCACTTGTGTAATGAGCCTAAGGACAAAGGACTGGACATTATTTTACGACTACACTATTATGATACAGGATTTTTTTATAGGGCGCAAGGAGCCAGTCAAGTAGTTCAATTCAAGAGATATCAACACTATGTTGTTGCTGCTTTATTAATCATATAGTACAGCTCATTTCGAGTTTTGACGGTCTGAAACTGGAATATTCTTCATCATTTGGTATAAGCCACATTATTATAATCACTGTAATGGGAACAAAAGTATTGGGTCAAAGTTGTAGGTCATTTATCATTTCGCTAATCGCAACAGGTTGCTAAAACCTATCTTATTTCCTCCTCTGATGATTCTGTATGCCCCTGTTCTCGCTAGTCTTATGTAATACAATGCTGCTCTCGCAGGAAGAAAAAACAAATCCACCGTAAACGCCTTGCATATCGTGTCTGCTAAGAAAATTGAACTTTGGAAAAAATAGCCATCTCGTCATATAACAATGTCGAAACTTTTTAGGCACCCAGTACGCCATGGACAATGTCTCGTGTCATGAGAAGAGTGATGATGTGGTTTGTTGGTGGCCCGAGCTGAGAAGGGGGCTGGGATGATGGCCTTCGCCACCATTGACGTCGTTTTTGATGTCATTGCAGGCTATGCAACCCCAACTTCCAACAGCCAAGACAGACGACAAGACAGAAAAGAGAAGAGAACTCATGATGATGAAGCTCTAGTAGTGTTGTCGTCGTTCCGTCATGTCATTTTGCATGATTTATTGGTAGGTGGGGCTGGTGCTGTGTCCGTTGGTCATGGCAGACGAACGGGCGCGGTGGGCAGTAGCGTTGGTAGGGGGAGGGCTAGCACCGGAAGCCTCCATCTGACGCTTGGTGTGGTCGTGCATGAAGCGAGCGTAGCTGGAGAGGTTGGTGGGAGGAGGGGGAGACATGGACATGGAGACGGAGCCGTAGTCAGATCGAGCGGGCATGATGAAGGTGTTTGTTTGGTAGTGTTTAGATGTGTAAAAGTGGTAGTGGTTTGAGGTTGTTGTTGTAGATTGTCGACTTTGTAAGCAGGTAAAAGAGTCGAATAGATAAATAGGCTGAAGCTAAACGCTGGCTGATAGAAAAGGCTTGAAGATAAGGCTGAAGAGTTGTTGTTGTGATTGTTGTTGATGTGTTGGATGATGAGAATTAATTTCGAGGGGGATCTCAGGGTCTTATTATACCAGAAACTCTACAGCCCAAGTCAGCCCAAGAATGCAGCGCCAGAGGAGCGGAGCGGGCAAGGTACAGGCGTGGACTGGCGTGGACTGGGCTGCAAGCCTCCACCCCCAGGTCCCTTGAAAATCCTCACCAATACGGTCAGTATGTAATAGGGGGTGCGTTTTGTGGGTGTGTAGCCCCGTAGCACATCATTGTCATGGATGGACCCTTCTTTTTCCTCAAATCGTGCGGGTGTCATACCCGTGATGCCATCAGGGAAGCACGAGACAAACACCCATCACTCTCCATCCCCTCAAAGCGGGAAAAGTGCCTTTACCGGCAGAATAAGTCCAAGCACCGACAACCTTAAGCAAAAACCGGGGCTCAACAGTCGGTTTACGGTGGGAGGGGACAGGTTCAGTCCAATCCAATGCCATCATGAGCGACTGATCGGCACTGATTGTCGTCGTCTAGCGCATGTAAATGGCGTAGCTTGACGAGTTGTAACCTGCGCTTGTCGGTGCAGTTACGCAGTAAGCTTCGGAGAGATCGTCGCTTCATCCCTGCATTCTGACGCTGCGGCATCTGATTTGCAGTCGTGTTCTACCCCCGGTCGTTCAGGGTCCTTTCTCCCACATTTCGTGCCATCACTCATTGCCACCAGTTGTTGTACGTCTTCTGAGAGGCGAGGCTACGACAATGAGATAATTACAGTATGACGGTTACTGTATTGTACGACCACCGCTCTTGTTGATCAACAAACCCTGCACTAAGAGCTTAACTCACAGCAAACTCCGGTTGTATGGAGTTATGATCAAATACAGAAAGACCCTGCTGATCCGGGTCCGGCACTGAAGTCATCTCCTGCATCATCTCTCTCATATGGTGGTGGGTGATTGGAAGTCGAGCTATTGAGCTCAAGCCGAAAGACGGGGCAATGATGCATGCGGAGGAATATCATGGCCTGAGAAACATGCACTCTTACGACTTACGATGGACAATGGAAAAGTTTTCCGTAGAGCAAAAATTTTACGGTAATTGCGCCCCCTACGCAGCAAAGTCTCTTGGATGATTTTTCAGCTTCTAGACCATGAGACCCTGATCCGTAATCACGCAGTCCCATTTCAGGGACCACGAGCTTTGGTTGCTCACCTCAAGCGGGTCACGCGGCTGTTTAGAAGCACAACGGTTAGGTGAGTCGCAAAAAAAAAATACGGAACTTTCACAGTACTTGACAGAAATACATGACCAGTCTTATACTATAATCGGCCTGAGAATGGTCAAACTTTTATGAGGAGCGTGCCGGTTATTTTGCGACCCACCTGTCCAGGTCTGGGCCTCTTTGCCAAGACGCGATCCTTGCAACTCGCGGCATCAACAAAGACAAGGATGATTTGAGACATTTCAGCATTAGCTCGAGGGATCATCGCTGCAAGCTACACAGGCTCCGGGATGGCATTCTTCCGAGTTTGGCGCCGGTCTGGCGCCGTTGTTTTGCTTCAGGGATCAGAGCGGGATTACTCGAAACTGACGACAGCTGTGAGCTTTTGCGGATGAAGTCTTCAAGATCCCCAGGTCGATAAGTGTTGGCGTATATCGAGGACCACAGTTTCAAAATTGATTCAGTAGAGACTAAGATTATATTTGAGGCTCAAATGTGGCATCGACGTGGAGACCGTCCGATATGCTTCTCGGGAGGCGCACATCACTGGATCCAATGTGAGGGTATTTGGTGGAGGGGGCTCTCGGCAGACCATGGGATTGTCACGAATTTCCCATGGTCCTGAGCCTAATCGTCCATCTTGGCAGCTGATTTTCCCATACCCGGTTGATCACGCAACCCAAGGTATTGGGTAAGCCTTGCTGTGTTTTCTTGGTGAATTAAACAGATGCTACTCTAAGTTTGAACCAAGCTTTGAAAGCGAGGCTATTCCCACTTTCCATATATCCACGTCCTCGGTTAACATCACACCGAATCTATGTATGTCAATCAGACCCTGAAAAATCAAGGGTTGGACAGCACAACACGCCCCAGGATGAACTCATCCCCCTGACGTCGGCAGCTAAAGCTGAGCGACTTAGAGTGCAGCACCCTGGGCTCCTGTTTTTGCCAAAATAAAACGCCACAAAAACGGATTGACTCGAGTAAAACGGAGGGACAAAGTACAATTACGTCGGATAATCACCACAGTATCAAGTCATAAGGCAAAGACTGGATCTGTGCCTCTCAGCGAGTAGGGAAAGGGGAATGGCACTTGAGAATCTGAGTGGGCCAATGACGGCATTCATGGATCTCTGCTGGGATACAAGAGCGCCAATGAGGTCACCCATCCGCCACGCTAAAAGCCCCTCTTGCTGATGTCATCTTCAGGGTTTCTCTTCTGCACCAGCAGGAAAACGGAGACGACAAGAATTTGAGGCTCCTCCTGTGAGATGCTACCGTACACCGTCATTTCTCGCCTCACTACCGTTTGGCCTCTTGTTGCACGCTGCACGTCTAGGGAGAACCAGCGTCATTAGCAGACCAGAGCGGCGGACATGGGTAGCACATCCTTAACCCACAAGACTAGAGATGCTCCCGGCATTCCATCTGCGTCATTGGCCAACCAGGCAGAGCCAAGCGAAGAGGCTAGCACAGTACACGCTCGACGTCAGGTCTATTGGCTTTCTTGCTTGAATCTATCCTCAGCTGTTACAGACGTCAAATGCATTAGAGCCTCATGTTTGCTAGACATGCGCCCCACAATGTCGCGGTTCACAGTCTACGGTGTTTCTAAACGGCTTCTAGACTCGCCAAAATTTGGACCAAACAGAAGCTTGTGATCTCGAGGTCTAGACGGAGTTCTCCTAATCTCAGCCTTCTGAGCCCCTTACAGCTACTTCATACTCAAAAAGGCATCTCTTGACTGTCGCCTCCGGATCATCTGTTGTGACACGTGATGACGACACTGCATGTCCAACTTGGTTTGCCTATCCGAAAATCATCAATGCCACCTACGAAACAGTTTTATTCACCTTCTGAGTCTGGCTAATCTTTCTAGACCGGGACCCATCTGTGACTCCCCGGGGTACTCACCATCCTTGAGCTATCTTCAAGGACCCCAACCCTCGTCTCAAGCCCTTCCCTCAACCCAATCCTTGCTTTGATGTTTGTTTTGACGTCGTATGGAAACATGACATAAGGCTGGACCAAGAGGATCCGCACCACCATGCAAACTTCATCAGTCCCTACGCAATCACCATCCATCGCGATAGCGGTGGTTTGACATCGATTCTGCTCATCAACTCTCACTTCTGGGCAGTTGCTGATCGTACCTGAGGATGTGCCGGTGTGGTAATAAGATACGGTGGAGGGTTGCCTTGCGGCGAAATTTGCATCATCCTACAGCGCCTCCCAGGGATATGACGTTTGAGCCGCACCACCACCATTAGGCTTCTTCTTCGATAGGCAACAAAGCTTCAGCCTTCCCTGCCCATGACGGTAGATGGCCGCTAGACATGTCACCATGAGCGTGGTGGTCTCGATTTGCCCGTTTTTTACGTCGCGATCTCTGATCGTATTACGTTGAAAGCTACCCATGCCAGAAAATACTACTGGGTCAGCAGTCATTGAGATAAAACGGTCAACAACCTGTACTGTCACTATTAACATTGCACCCCCATACTACAGACCACATACGGATCTCGATAACAATAGACGTCTATTCGGGCATTTGATTTCGGGCCTCTACTCGATCGAGATGTCACATTTTGTTGCTGGTGTTTCTCTAGGGTATGACGACTAACGGTTCTGCATCGAGATTGACGTATCTACGCGTACTGTAACGGACTGTTGTCATACGGCACAGTAAACGAAAATATCCTTGATGAGGAATTGTTGATCGATTCTTCGACCATTATCATCATAGCCCACAATAACTGATAGAGACACGCGGCTTGGATCTTTAACGACTTCTTGCCTTCATCATGATGAGAATGCTGGGCTATGATGATTGAAATTCGTATTTGAGTAGATTACGGTGACGTCGCCAAATTTTGTCTGACGATTTCATCGAGGGAGCTAAGACGACAGAATCAAGTATTGTGTCTTCAACTCGATCAGTGACATGTTGAGACGAGCATCGTGGCTTCTATCTATTTGACGATGATCACTCAAGTCAATGATAAGGGATGAAGGGAAGTCTAGCTTGCTGACCAATGAGGAGGGCCGCTGACTTGAAAGAAGAAGGGTCACATGACTTTGACAACCCACCTGCCTCTCATGTCATTTTCCATATGCTACTCGATATACTGCGACTGTGACTACCGTACCATTTGGTAGGCAGCTAATATTTGTTAGTTGGCGTGTGAATGTTCATGTTCTGCTACCTAACCTGGAGCTGGTGCGATTTTAGCTAAGGAAGGGTCTTGAAACCAATGCTGCAACCAATTTGCAAGAATAGGGTATATAATATTTGAGTCTCAAATTTCTAATATTCTAGATATATCTCCTCGATGTATAACTCTTGTTAATTGGCTAAGTAAAGGCACTGTTATAATCGACCTGACCAGAGTCAAAGACGTAGGGTGGGTCGTGGACTCAATTTATTCGGCACCTAGTCTAGATACCTGGCTCAACCAATCGTTAGCCACGCGCAAGGTGAGAAACGCTTGGGTTATAGGTATTAACAATTCAGCTACCCTGCACATAGAATGATGAACCGCGAGAGTATCTAAATCCCCGAGTCAGGAGGATTTCGGTCTATTGACAGTATTACAGTGAATACCAGGGACGGTTGTTATGAATTGGCCTTGATAAGCTTCTGACAAATTGCAGCGAGACCTGCAAGGATTATAATGCTATGTGAAATCAATAGACCTTGAAATAGGCTACGCAGCTATTCCTATTCAGTGAGTATCAAGGTAATTTAAAGTTCAATTTTCGGTGTGTTAGTAAACTCCGTCGCCGTGACGCCGGCATTTTCTAATAAAATGACAAAGCCGCCCTGGACAACCCAAATCTCTCCGAGCCCGCGGTGGAGGGGGGGACAGCGAGCGTCAAGCAATCTAATTGGCCACAGCTACCGATTGGTGGATCTCTCAATGTACAAGAGCGGCGCTGCTTTGAATCTACCGCGCGCTGCGGATAGAGACCTTTATGGTCATTTGTCTTTTCCAATCTAAACATGGGCGACGCTTAGAAACCCAACGGAGACTTTTGACTTTTTGGCTTGGACGCGCGGTAATGTAGGGCTGTTTACACCGATTTGATGGGTTTCTAATCTGTTTTGAATGAAGGGAGGCTATTGATGCGATGTTGATTGTGTATATAGAGCTGTTGGGACCTCTGGATGAAGCATCTCAATTCACATCACATTAACAGATTCACAGCTAAGAACTGATCAATTACATCTTATCTGTTCCTATCTGTGAAGCACCAGTTACCATAGCCCTCAACCTTGGATAGCCGTCAATTGACCTCTACCACTTACACCAACATCAACACCAAAACAACTTCACAATGACCGACGTCAAGACCATCGTGGTCCTCGGCGCAGGCCCCGCCTCCCTGCCCATCATCCGCCAGACAATGGTCAACCAGGTTCTCAAGCGCAAAGATCTCAGGATGGTCGTCGTCGCACCCAACACTCACTTCCACTGGCCTATCGCCATGCCTCGTGCCGTTGTTCCTGGCCAACTCGCCGACGATAAGGTCCTGATTTCTTTCGAACCCACCTTTGGCAGCTATCCCTCCGACAAATTTGAGTGGATTCAGGGCAAGGCTGTATCCCTCGACACCACCTCCAACAATGTTAGCATTGAGCTGAACAGCAGCGCTACTGTTCGTGAGGTCAACTACCACACTCTCATCATTGCTACCGGCTCAAGGACAAAGGACGATATGATCTGGAAGGGTGTCGGTACTACTGAGCAGACCAAGGCGAAGCTGCATGAGGTGCAGGATCAGATCAGCAAGGCCAAGACCATTGTTATATCTGGCGGTGGCATGACTGGCTCTGAGACAGCTGGTGAACTGGGTTTTGAGTACTCGCAGCATGGAACCAAGGAGGTTATCTTCATCTACTCGGGCGACCTGCCTCTTGCCCCCCCTGCCACCGACGCAGTCCGCAAGCAGACTCTCAAGGAACTCCAGAAGCTCAAGGTCAAGGCCATGCCCAAGTCAACTGTCATCAGCGCCACACCCACACCAGGCTCTTCCGATATTGTCCTCGAGGTCCAAACTTCTGACGGCACGATAAAGAAGGTCACCACTCAGGCTTACCTACCCGCCACAGGCATTCTGCCAAACACTGAGTTTGTTCCTAAGGCGCTGCTCGACAGCAACAACTTCATCAAGCAAACCAACCGCCTTCAAGTCGAGGGCCACAACAACATTTTTGTCGTCGGCGACGCAGGCAACCTCGAAAACTCGCAGCTCGCTCTCGCAGAGGCCCAGTCAATGCACCTCCTCAAGGCTCTGCCCGCTTACATCGACGGCGGCGAGGTTCCAGAGTATGCACCAGCCAAGAAGGCCATGTTTGCTGTGACACTCGGTCGTAGCAGGGCGACGGGTCAGATGGGTACCATGAAGCTGTTCAGCTTGGTCATCTGGTTCATGAAGGGTCGATATCTGGGTACTAACTATGCTGATGGTTGGGCGGCTGGTAAGAGAACTATGATGACGGTTCTGGAGAAGTAAAAGGGTGTTGGTGTAGTCGCTCATTTGACTTTTAGATATCCAGGTGCGAGTTTGTGGCGTCGGATAAATATTCCCCTATGTTTTGTGGTTTTATAGCGTCTAGATCTTAGTATTAATTAATGACTATTCGATCATTTAAATTCTTGTGTATTCAGTATTTGTTCCTGGATAACGTGGCACATATAAACGAACATCTGCCCTTTGACTGTTGTAACGCAATCTGTAAGGAAACGCTGTATATCGTGACACCATCTTCGCAGATACAAAAGTTTCTCCCGTTTTCGTTCTCGTTTGTACGGCCTCACCGTTCGGATTCCGAATCTTGGGTTACTCAGGTACAGCAATGCATAAAGTATACGGCTGGTACCTGGTTTTACAGGGAAGTGTTGAGCGGGGAAGATATTTGGTGCAGCAATATTCCTGCTTACCTACCTACTGTAGGTAGGGATTGAATTGCCCACTCAGACAACAAAGAGCTACAAGCTGTTCCCAGCTCTAAACTTCACCTTTAAAGCTTCATTGCCCGCCGTTCTGAAGAATTAGTCAACCATACACGCATCTGTACATCTTCTCATTTCATTTTGCCCCCTCAATTGAGAACCGACTCAGTTGATCAATCACGGACTTAACGCGTGGCCAAAATCATTTACAATTATCAGTTTACCAGAAGCCTTCAGCCATCATGTCGTTCTTAATAAGCATGGTTCGAGATAAACTCACAACAATACCACCACAGGAACAGGATTGTACGGGCACAACAATTGTTATCACAGGAGCCAACACCGGTAATTGAGGGCCTGGTAATTCATTCTTCACCCATAAGCTGACCCTTCACGCCAGGTATCGGCCTCGAGGCAGCCCGGCACTTTACGCGACTTAACGCCGCCAGAGTAATTATAGGTTGTCGCAGCCTTGATAAAGGCGAACAAGCAAAGAAAGACATTGAAGAAACAATTGGGAGGCATGACGTCGTCGAGGTTTGGCAATTGGACCTCGCTTCGTATGATAGTGTTCGCGAGTTTGCTGCCCAGGTCAACAAATTGGAGCGCGTGGATGCCTTGATCAACAATGCGAGTCTTCTCACTTTCAAGAGAGAGATTATAGAAGGCCATGAATCCGCGTTGACTGTCAATGTCATCTCGACGGCTCTGCTTACTCTTCTTGCTCTGCCTGCTCTGAGACGGACAGGGACAAGGTTCAACGTCGTTCCTCATGTTGTCATTGTGTCCTCTGACGCCGCCTACGAGGTTTGTTTCTTCACCAACCTCTAAGAGCTTTATACTAACAAGTTAATAGGGCCGTCTTCCCGTACGAGAGTCAAACAAAATCATTGAGGATCTTGATGCCCAGACGCTCGTCTTGGAACGATACAGCGAGACCAAGCTCTTGCAGGCCATGCTTGTAGAACGACTCGCTGAAGCTGTGGACGCATCAGGCCAAGGGCACATCGTCATAAACGCAGTTCACCCGGGTTTCTGCAGCACAGAGCTCTTCAGAAACGTACCATTTCCGTTCTCGTTGATCTTCACAGCCCTAATAGCATTACTCAGTAGGACGCCAGAGATGGGATCTCGGGCACTGCTGGCTGGGGCGTTTGCAGGAGACGAATTGCATGGTAAAATGATGTTTAATGGCGAGTTACATAAGATGCCCAAGACTATGCAGGGAGAAGATGGGAATAAGTTGACTGGACGGGTGTGGGAGGAATTGGTGGAGATACTGGAAGGGATCGAGCCTGGTGTGATCAAGAACATTTAGGGGATTCCGCTCTCGATGATGATTAAGGCGAACTAGATAATGATGTTAGTTAGCATATTATATTTGACTTCTATCCAGCTTCTAACAGTACTCCACTGTCCTCATCGTGGTAGTGATCTATGCAATCCGATCAGTAGTAGACTTAAACGAAAGCCGACAGCCAGACTCCTGCCACCTTAAGCTATAAGTTCTATAAATACAATATTAAGATAAGAATGAATAGCTAAACCAGTAACATTCTGTACTTGATCTCATAGTAGGCATTTGTATACTGGGCATATCTCAAACCAGGTATGTATTGTTGCTTCCTAATTGTACTGCGGAATTAATCCGCACTCAAAGTGAAGGTCCCACCAATCTCCAACCACCAAAGTCCAACAACTGCGCGACCAGCTCAAGCTTCACACCCGCATCAGTTATGCGCCCACGCCGGGACAGCAATCCTCCGCCACGATAAAGACTTTGTTTGCAAATTTTGGGTTTATCTGTACTCTTATAAACGTGACTTGATACCCAACAAATCCTCCCGCAAGGGATTGTTTGATGGACGCGATTTGGAGCTCCTTTGTCCACTGTCAATCCATCTTGTGACAACGACGACAATCTTCGACCATCCCCCAAACAATCGAATACGTATAGCTTCTCCAAAATGGATAACCGTGTCGCTGCTGCAGACGCCATGCGCGCGGCAGTTGAATACTGGACCCAGTTTGTCGCCCGCTGTATCTCGCAACGACTCGAGACAGACAAATTCGAAGCCTACGTTCGACTCGTTCATGATCAACATCCCCTCCCTACCGCTCTCGTCGCCGACTTCTTCCTCCGTCCTCAACCATCCAATGACAACAGTCTCGATCCTCGCATTCCACCATACATTCAAGTTCTCACAAAGCTGGGCTATGTCGACACACCATCAATACTAAAGGCGCTGTACAAGTACTCGTCTTCACATTCGTACGCCCAAGCGCAACAGCAGCAATCAAACGAAGGCGATGAAAAGGATAAAGAAAAGAAGAAAGAGAAAGAGAAGGAAAACACACAACCTCCGAAGAACATCACGCGATGGAAGAGTTCCTACTGGGCTGAAGAAGTCATTTTCTACGGTCTTACGAAAGCTGTAGTAGAAGGCAGAGCGATACCAGATTCGAGAACGGCATTGGATGTGGCTATGATCATTTCTAAATGGATGACACTCTTCACAACTGCGTCTACTGCTTTTGCGGCTGACATGCTTGAGCAAGTGCACACAGCTCAAGTTAGGGACGAGTTGGAGTCATCGCGAGCGGCTCTGGTAGCGTTGTTGTTGCGGCTGTGCGAGAATGAGATTCTGGTAGGAGCTGTGAGCAAACCATTTGCCAAAGGTAACCAACAATACATCACTCAACTTTGGCGACGTGATTGTGTGCTAACTATTCATAGATGTCCGAAAAGAACTATCAACCAGCTTAGCAAGCTTTGTTCCGACGCTACAGCTCGTGCCTCAAATAACAGAGAAGTTCGAACTGTTTCGCACGGAAATCCTTGCCAGCTCTGATCCTGCCGACAAGAAGAAACAGGTTGCTAATGCTGCCATGGATGATCTTATCGATTCCACTGTTGGTCTTGACAACTTTGTAGTAGCGGATATTCCTATCAGCAATACTCGAGCAGGATTATACATCTATCTCAATGCCGCTGTAAGTGTAACGTCTTCTAAGAATGCATTTCGTGCTAACTTGTCCAGCTTATTGGGCGTCCTCTCTTAGATGACCATGCGCTCTTCTCCTACATGAGCAACAAGTATCAGGGAGACATTCAGTCAAGTGCCATCGATCTTATTCTGGCATCCTTTGATATCCTGGCCAACGCCGTGTTTCGCAATGAAGGCCAGAAAGACGCTCACCTCTTGCGCTCATTCTTGATCAACAAAGTCCCTCTACTTCTTTACCAGCTCTTGCCTCCCGGCTTTCCAGGCACGTCAGCCGAATTCTGTATCACAGAAGCCTTGAGCCATGTGGACACCAGTCTGTTCCCAACGGCCTCACTCATGTTTGATGAGTCTCGAAATAACAACCCTTACACTGAAAGTATTAGAGAAGAGTTTTGTGCAGCCTGCGTTCTACACGGCCTTGTGCAACGAGAGCATGTTGAAAGGATCCTTGGAGAAATTTCTCTTTCATACGAGCCGTCTCTGCAGAAGCACTCCAAGGACAAGTTGGTTCAAGACTGTTTGTCTGATACGGATAAGATTCAGGGCTTGGTTCGAGAACTTGACAAGATGGATGGTAACGTCGGCGCCGTTTGCCAAGCACTTGTTGAGGTAAGTTATCTATAAGTGCGTCTAGTTTACAAGTCTAAACATTCTTTAGGTGTTGCGGCAATCATGTCACAACAAGGAGACCATGTCTTTGAAGCTCCTTTGCAGTCAGCTAGCTGCGAAGCCTCAGTCGTTGGACATCATTCTCCTGTTTGAGAAATTACCGACAATACTGGAGCCTCTTTGCCAGCTCCTGGATAACTGGCGATACGAGGAAGATCAAGGCGAGTACCAGCCCGTGTACGAGGAGTTTGGCGCCATGCTACTGCTTGTCCTGGCTTTCACCTATCGGTACAACTTAAATGCAGTTGATATTGGCATCACCACTCCTGACTCGTGGGTTGCCAAGATCATCGGCCGAGGACACATTGGACGGCAAGGCGATGAACTCACAGAGCGAGAGAATGGCCATCTCAATGGCTGGATTCATGGTCTTTTCGACACAGAAGCTGGCGGTCTTGGCGATGAGTTAATGTCATCCTGTCCACCGCAAGAGTTCTATCTCGTGGTGGCACCCCTTTTCCAGAGCATTGTGGTTGCCTACACGTACGGTTATCTTAATGATGAAAGCCTGAAGGGAGGCGTCGAGTGTAAGTTTTCCGTGATATAGGAGAGTGACAGGTGCTAACTCATGATAGACCTCGTGGATACCTTTTTACTACCATCCCTCGTACCGGCGATCCGATTCCTGGCAGATTACCTCTGGATAGACCAGAAGGAGCAAAAGTCCGTTATCAAGATCTTGCAGCTCATTCTCCTCCCAAGCTCCATCTCTGGGGAAGCAAGCACGATGCTTTCGTCTGTTAAGAACCTCATCGCAAAGCCCTTGGAGCATGCTCTACGGACATACCAGCGCCGCGACCCCCAGAACCAGGATATCGAACCTTTACTACGAACACTAAAGGATAGTATTCCATTATCACGTCGAACCGGAGGTACCGATATGAATGAGCTCGAGTCATGGACTGCAACGCCCCCTAGTGGCCTGTCCAGCGCCATTAAGTTGACCATGCAAGGCCTCGTTCACTGGAGTATGCATCCCGCCATGAACAGCATGCCGACCTCCTACACTCATAGACAGATCCTGGCTGGACTACAGATGATGGGCCCCAAACGAGTATTACACGTTATTCTGGAAGAAGTCAGGCAACAGACGGAAGCTGGCAGCGCCAACATTGTTTACGATGTGGCTACATCGTTGATCTGCGCCCCTGACGCCGTGAAGGACGCACCCGCGGCGAGCATGGATGCAAACGGTAACATGCTTCCACCAATTCAACGTCAGCGTACTATGCGCGAGCTTCTCAAGGTGGAAGCTGAAGGATGCAGAAAAATTCAAAAGAAAGACCCAGCACTGGCTGAGATTGTGGTGCGTCTACACCGTCGCGTCGAGGCGCAGATGGTGATCCCCCAGACACAGGGGATGCTTCAGGCAGCAGATATGTCACTCAACCTCGACGGTGATACCGCTGCACTGGGAGATGCTATGGCCGCGGCAGCATCTGGTGTTCAAGGCGATAACATGTCGGTCAATAACCTGGGTCTTGATGTTGGTATGGGAGGTGTGCCCTCTGATATGGGACTCGGGTCTGTCAACGACGGAGGAAGCATGGATCCGTCAGGCGATGCTTCTATGTTTGATGGGTTTGGCTCGCAAGAAATGGGAGACTTTGATTGGGACATGGACAACACGTTTTGAGGGACTGTGAGGTATAGAGATGGCGTCTTGTGTACGGGCTGGATGGCGTCTGGTTGGGCGGATAGGGACAAGCATGTGTTATTGTTAGTAACTCAACAACTGCCAGTTCATCCTTTAGAGACAATAGATAATGGCGTATTCTGGGAGTCTCGAAGGTCTAAAGACATTGGCTATCGTGGATCCCGGATGAACTAGGAGTGCAATAGCGAGAGTCCCAACAGCAAGCGCCAAGAGAATCCCATCTCATGGATTATCAGGTTCCGTGGTCTAGTTGGTTATGGCATCTCGTTAACACCGAGAAGGTCCCCGGTTCAATCCCGGGCGGAACCACATTTTTGTGTCATTGACCTCGATGGTTCTTTTGCTTATTGTCTTTATCGTGGTATGAGGATGTTGGGGAGGGAGTAGGGTGGTTTGGGCGGCATGTCGAGATATCTTGGTGATGCTTAAACGGACTGACTTTGGAGTATTTTTAAGTATGATATGGGATAGAGTTTTGTGTTCATAGCATTGTATCTGGTCATAGTTCTGTAGTGTCCATCCATCTGAATGTGTTTACAGTGATGCACAGAAGTAGTCCGTCCTCGATTATATAAACGCCTGCTATGGATCGACACTCAAACGGACGTCAGGCAGAAACAGCGTCAACTAAAAGCAATTCTGTCCTCCACAGGGCAGGGAATATTTATTCATCACTTACAAAGGCATTCATTAATGTTACACCGTCTATTATGCACCTCGGCCCGTTCCACAACAGCAAAAAGGCAAATCATCAAGTGAAAGATCACAATGTCACATGGTCCACCAGATGCCACGAATCGTGAGGAAACGCAAAAAGAAGATTTAATCAGCCGTGTCAATCGACCACGCCAGGAGTCGAACCTGGAATCTCTAGAGGGATCAGTTGCTGAGGGACCGAAATCTAGCGCCTTAGCCATTAGGCCACGCGGCCTGATCTTGTTGAAGATTGTGTCGGTTTGTTACAATCCTCATGCTGCGGCGTGGAGTCGGCGGCAGAAACAACCGCTTCTATCAGGGCTGCAAAGAGGACCAGTTTCATAATCCGGGGTGTTTTTCTAAATGACCACCTCAGCGTTTCTTTAAGGTTTCTGAGGATACGATTCTGGTTATGGTTTCGCCTGTCCGGTGTAACTTTTGTGTCAAAAGTAGTGTGATCGTGCTGGAGGTATAAGCCAATCGCGGAAATTATCATTCTGGTGTAGGTACAGAAGTTAATAATCGTGTGACCATGCATAGTAACAAACGTGGTTTAGGTAAACAATGGGATAAAATTAGTGATAGGATAAACCGATTGTAATTATTCGTTACTCATCGTCAAGCGAACTGAAACCACAACTAGGGAGTTGTATGTCATCTTGCATCAGTTTGCTTTCTCTAAGAAATTACAACAGGTATAACTCAGTCTAAATAATACCCTTTCTAAAGGAGTCAATTACTTATATGCAGTGATTCTATATCCAGGCTAGAACTTATACAATTATCGTCAAATCGTCTCTTCCTGTCTGTAGCCATCACGCCAGGTCCAGTAAACGTTTATATACAGGGTTGTTTACAAAGAAACTATAGCTCACCTCGAAATTGCTTCACAATACCAGTCGCACTCCAAAACATAGAAATCATCGCTAGCACAACAGTCATGGGTACAGATGCGCTCTGTATATCTTCAGGATGTCTGTTTATCCACCAACCCCACAGCGCAAACGGGGGGACAAGTATGAGTAGATGATACATCATGACATGAAAGCAAGAGATGCAGTGCCGCGCCTCGAGTCCCCAGATAGGAATATCTTTTGCTCCGTAGGTAAGTGGAGTTTTCTTCTTTGGAATGCGTTTTACATAAGCAGTCTCTTCAAATTCGTAACAGTCGTGAAAGGGTAATGGATTCAGACACTTGCCGCCAGCGCAGCTGTTGAATGCAGCTTCAAATATGTGTGGGTGGATAAGGGGAATCGATGCTTGAGGTGGCTTTGGTGCGTAATCGTAGTCCGTATCATCGGCTTTTGGCAGACCCTGACCACAAGCAACTACAACATTGCGAGTAATGCTCTCAAACTATCGCAAATTGTCAGTAAGTCCATTTTGAGGAGTTACAATAGCTTTATATGCCATGATCTTCTCATTCGTATCTGACAACCCTGCTATAAACGAGACTCTGCCCGTGATCTAGTTCATGTAGGACAGAAGTACAATGAGTACTCACCTTGACAAAATTGCAATGGCTAAGCTGCCAAAAATAAAATCAAACTCTCCAACGACCACGTATTCTTCTATATTCTGACTGAAGTAGCGGGAAGACCTTGCCTTCTGGTTGCTGGTTTACTGGAATGGGCGTTACATGGAGTGTCTTGGGTCCCTTGGGAACTCCCAACAAGATCCTCAACTCGTCAACAGTTGTAGGCTGGCTACTATTCTGTGTTTTAGTAACAGTTGCCCCTTGAGCCTGGCTATTGGATCCTGTGCTGGGCAGGGATGGATGATTGTTCTGAGATGAAGGTGCCGAAACGGGCAAAAGTGTTCCAGAACTCCACTTGAACCATCCTGAGATCCTCTGGAAAGCACTCTGCCTACTGTGAGTAACTCTGCAATAGCTATGAGCGAATGAGGTAGGGTTGTTGATCATCCTTTCTACTATTCGGGCCTGTGAAGGGGTGATGTCAACCCAGAAAGGTTTGCCACAATGCTATATTTGATAAGCCTCAGGAGATAACTCACGTAATTTGGGCGTAGCAACCTACATAATTCCAGTTCAAGCGTACATAACCACTTCGTAGAGGCACTTTGGGTGATCTCATAGGCCACCAATCCCAAGCTGCCTGTCAGGTTCTCCAAGAAAGACTTGACTCGGTCCAAAGCTGCAGTATCAAATGGCGTGTAAACAAGTTCAATGGCGTCCCAGATAGCCAAGTGCATGATCTGCCGGAGATAGTCAGGTAATAATGAGAGCCCCAGATGCGTTAGGAACGTTTGGAAAGGAAGGCCATTCATGAGGAAGTCTTCGGCAGACTGCACCGCTTGGAAATCCTCTAGAACGCTGGAATCGTCTTCTTCGCTTGTGATATTCTCACTCTCGTCCGGGACCTCGTTCAGTGCTTGTACGTCTTCATGTGGCTTCTCATATACTCTCTCGGGTGGTTGGATCTGCGATAGCCAACTGTCCAAGAATGCTCGATCCTTGTAATCTATCGACCTCAAATCCTCTTCGTAATTATCAGACTTAGAGACCAAGTCCATCCATTCGTCGTTGACAGTTCGTTCTGAGATTCTTGTTCGTGAGCCTCGCCCCCTGAGAATTCGAGTTGTCAGCACCTGCATTTGGACGTCGTCTTGAACATGCTCTTTGAGTTGCAAATACAGGAGCTTGAGTGCTTTCCGGATATTGCGTTTGAGCCTGTCCTTGGGCATGATTTCTACTGATTCCTCGAGCATGAAGCGAACATCTGGATGGCGAGCAAGGAGAACACCGACCTGGCGTTCCGCGGCAATGGTATGAGGCGTTCGTACAATGCTACTGGTGTTTGAATGGATGTCATCATCGACTGACTGAATCGAAGCAACTTCGTCAACATACTCTCTTTCCAGGTTCGCTCGTCTCTCGTCATCGCCGATACCTCCATCCTTCTCAGGCTTGGCTTCAACGGCATCCTCCGGAGACTCAAGCGAAGTGGTAGACGTAACGATTTGATGACTGATACTCTCCGTGTTTCCTCCTAGTGTGAATGAACTGTTTGTCGTGTGGCCTAATGTCGACTTGTTGCCAGGAACAAACATCAAAATTTGGCTTCTAAGGTCCGGGTGATCAGGCCAGAAGCAATCACAAAAGTAGTGACGTGCCACATCTAGTGCTTCCGAGTCGCCAAGAGTCTTCTCGCAAACTTTGACAAAAATCTTAAAGAGAAGTTCGGCATCAGATCGGGAGTGATCCTTTGGCATTCTGGGTAGCTCGAAGTTGTCTGTACATATTTTCCAAATACGAAATGAGACCCATTCGAACACTTCATCTCCTGATTGGGATTTCAGCAGTGCCTCTGCATGTAAAAGAGTTGGGATGCCGTCTAGCATCATGCTAAACACGCGTTCGAATGTGTTCTGTCGAGCACTCTGCATACGCGGAGCCAGCATGAGAAATTTGAACCAAACTGGAACTCGCCATGTCCTGGATCGCAGGTCAAATATATCAACGTATGCTTCTGGGTTTGCTCCATGAAGAAGCATGAGATGGGATATCTCGTTTAGGGGCAGGGTCCCGAGAGCGCTGGATATCAGAAGTTGGCCGAGTGTTGTGTTAGAAACATAAGTTCGGATGAAAGCTGTCCAGGGTGTCTCTCCTCCGTAGTGAGTCTTGTTAGGATCATGGCCGACGTCGAGAAGCTTCTCGAGTAGCCATTGGTTAGGTAATGTCGAGCTCGGTTGTGCGGGAGCGAGAAAATGCGGACCGACTTCAACAAAATAGGTCAGGCACTCAGAGCTGTATAAGAACTGGCAGGAGGAGTTCATGCAGATGTTACCACTGCTGAAAGTGGTTTCGCAATAGCAGTAATTACATCTCCACATCCGAACAGGTTCTCTAAAGTGTATATCGAGGCGAGGTGTTACACCAAGCGCAGAACATAGCGGAGCTCGATGCTTTTGTGAATACTCGTTGTCGAAGTATGAAGGTGACAAGCACTTGTTCATGACATAGCCTTCAATGCCGGATTCGATCACTAGGTGACGATAAACACCCCTTGCCATAGATATATTAGACATGCCAAATTGCTGTCTTGCAATCATCCTCTGCGGGCTTTCCTCAAGATCGTCAAGGAGTGCTTGAGTCACAGCGGCAGGGTTGTGTCCCTTTTGATCACAACGACGTGCGAACTCGAAACTCTTTCTTAGACTCTTGACCAGATCTGATACCTCATCCATCGGATCTTTTTCTGCTAGCATGGTCTGATGCAAGTGCTCTTCATACGGATAAAGCCATATTTCATAAATGGTCTTGAGAGACTTAGACGCTGATGGTGTAGTCTTGTCGTCGTATCCCAAGTCGTGGACAACATCTGACCACACCTTATATTTGCAAACGTTGCGGAAGCCTCCTCGAATGTCTACAGCTTTACTCAATGAGAAGAGGTCAACTGACTGACCCCTAAAATACACGATATCAGGTAGCTTGTTTTCTCGCTGTGCGTGAAACTCCGAAAGTCTTTGGAGAAACGCCAAGCTGGCAACTGTAGGTTCGGGCTGTGAGTCGAAATGTTCATCGCGCTTGAAACGCGTTCGCTTCAACCAGGCAACCGATGCTTTGAAAAGGGAAAGATCAAGGTCAAAAGTTGTCCGAATCTTTGCTTGCAAGAGGTCAGATATTTTGGGGGCATGCATCAATTCAGAGACCATTCGATGCATAAACACTACCTTCCCGACGCTGCCTTCCAGCACACCTTTGCATATTCGTTGGAGATATTGATGCACGGTAAGATGGAGTTTTTGAACTTGTTCGCTATCAGATGGCAGAAGTTCTGTGGGTTGGTGAAATGCGAACATATCATCATCATACTCCATATCATGAAAGAAGAAAAGTTCTGCAGGCAGGGGCTGCTCTGCATCGCGCGCAATTGTTAAAGCCCCAGCCATCCTTTCTTGATGGGACACGTCCACTGACTCCAGTGCAAGCTTCAATAAACTGTCCAGCTCTTCAGGAATGTCCTCAATCCTTTGAACACGATTGAAAACACGACGATGAAGGAACACGCCGTCTAGGAGGAGTCGTGTAGCAAACACTGCCCATAGGAATACTCCATTGGCTTTGCTAGAAATATGTTCGGAGACATCTTTTGGTAAGTCGTGGCTGAGTCTTAAAGAGCGGCCCTTCTCTTCTGACAAATCTGCTTGCAAGAAAGATTCGATGTATCTGCTGATATCGCCGCAGTTCATTTCGTGTAAGCACATCCTCGCTACAGACAATCTGTCGAAGCAGTTCTGAAATCCACTCCAAGGCCTGGAAGAGACACATAGTTTGATGAAAGGCGACTGAGCGATGTTTTCTATCTGTTCACAGATAATCGCATGATTGACCTGACACTCGTCTAATCCATCGATGAAGAAACAGTCATTGACTGGAGAATCAGTGTCCGTTATCATGCGACTCAGTGCAGATTCGAGTTCAGACACAGTCCACGAGGATTGCACTAATGAGGCGTCCCGAGGTGCTAGAAGCAGCTTCGTAGTTGAACTCGGCTTTGCGCTGATGATTCCGCATATGAGAGATCGCAGAAGTCCTTCCAGTGATTTCTGAATTGATGTACCATTCATGTCGAAATAATGACTGATCGCTAACAGCTCTCTGTGACCGGCCCATATTTCAAGAAGCCTTCGAGCATCTTGATGATCAGCGATAAACTTCATAAAAGTTGACTTGCCGGAGCCTGCCTTTCCAGTGATCCAAAAGAGTTTTTCGTCTGAGGAGAGCCAATTACGCAGCGATGCTGAAGCGTCTCTAGTTTCGGTTGTATCTTCATGATCAAACATCCATTCGAATGTCCCTTCACGAGGTTTTGGGATTCTACCATGGCGCAGCAACCTCTCGGGATAATCGAGCCGGTACAAGATCCGTATCGCTTTAGGAGACTCTTGCACGTCCATTGATAGCTCTGCGAATTTGTCACACAAGCTTTCCCAGCCTGCCGGTGTAAGGCGTGGAGAGGGCATGGCCTTGGCAAGCTGATCAAGATGGCATGTGGATCGTTGGAGCCTTTCGAAAGCGCTGGGTTGTGCACCGCCAAATAGACCGAAGTCTTCATTAATGCGATCGAGCTGATCTTGTATATGCTGGATACACTCCCTATTTGTGTCAGTAACGATGATCGAGAAGGAAGTCAACCTTGACTTACCCAGCCAAGAGATGCATCCTAGGTATTACAAAGCTTGAGAGACTTTCTTTATCGACCTTGACGCTTTCCATAGGCTCCTGTTTCACTATTTGGTCGAAAAATGCAGAGAAGCTTTTCCCATACTTGGGACCTTTGTATTCGTTATGAAGGAGTATCTCGACAGCGCGGAGTAGACTGGCGCAGTCCTGAGTGCACCCAATGGCATACTTCTCCAACGTAGCATGTTTTTCATCACTTGGTTGATCCTTCTTATTGTAATACTTGAATAGACCATCGTCGAGATGTGTGGCAAGGCTAGCAAGCTGGGAGTGTATTGCTTGCAAGCGGAGGCTGTCTAGCAGAGAATCGGTTCGAGAAGAGATGACGAATATGTCGGATGTGTCACTCAAGAGGTTTTCGGCAAACTTGATGAAGCGAATGATGTCGCATGATAGACGAAGTGCTGATATTGAGTCCATGGCCAGCTTTTAAAATGCGGTTGTAGATGTAGATGGGATGTAGGTGTAAGACTGAAACGCGTGCGGAGAAAGGGAGAGCTTGAAGTCTTGCAACTGAAGCCTTGTTGAGTCCAACATGCAGGCAAGTAGGCTGTGTAACGCACCTACCTAGACAAGATGATACGATAGGTGGGCATAAAGAAGGCTACACTGACGATGACACATCCGCTATTCGCATCATATTAACTACCTTGTATATAAATGTCTTCGATAGTATAATACCTATATTATACTATACAGTTCAATGCCTCCGGACTCCGCGTAAGTTCGGCCTGTCGATGGAGGCTCAAATAATTTAGGAACAGGTTTCAATCATGCGATACCACATGTAGATCCGTGGGCATACGAAACTCGTTAAAAGAAAAGGGTTATTTTATCGCATACTCAAAAGATGTGAAATGTATTACTTCAACGGCGTAAATGCTCATTTTCTGCCCAGTACCTGCGACAAGGCCTTTTCACCAAAAGAGTCACTAAGGCGTTCTACAATCTATCGACATTTAAAAAGTGGTATGGGAGGCCCCTACTGCCGGCGGAGGGCTACTCCGACGAATAGCATCCAGAGAACCTTGCATTGAAAACGGCGATACGTCACACCGAGAAACGACAACGTTGAGGGCGATTCTGATGGGCATGTTTGGGACTCCATGCGTCAACTTCATCGAGTACGAATAATGAACTGGAAATGAGGTGACACCTATTCGCGAGCAGCACGCCCCTCTTCCTCTTTTACCAAATGCTTCTTCTCATTACATACACCCGGCTCTTGTCAGAGCTTATAGAGCTCACGATTCACCTCGGAGAATCATCTAGAACCTCATGGTTGGTTCTCGGACCCTTATCTCTTCTCACACTCACCAGATACCACTCCCAGGGTTCATCAGATCATTCCACTTGGCATTTGAGGCCATTCCGAAGGAGGTCGGTCTAGACGGCTGCTGCTGCAAGCTGCGAAGGGGCCATGAAGTACCTTTTATCAGTCACGACTCGGAATACCAAGCCTTCGTTAAAGAAGAGCAGGAGTTTGAGGTCATCACGGAGTGGCGCAGGTACCGAGACAACCAGATCGCCAAGCGCGTCGCACAACTTGCTGCCCGGCGCGAGAATATAGCCAAGGAAGCGTAGCAGAAGATCGACGACTTCTCCGAGAACCCTCAAGGTCCACGGTTTGGTATCCAGCAGCCTCCCGAGGAAGACAAGGAAGACGAGGGTAGTGTTGATATCAGGACTACCCGGGCTGATGAGATATGTTGCATTTAAGGTGTTGAACGAGTTGACAGTACCAACTAATCTAAACTCTCTGACATGGACCAATGGAGGGATAATGGGCGGGATATCTGCAGCCTGCGGCTGATTCGGTTAGTCGAGTTTCTCGTAAGACGCACCTGTCGCAGACGAGAAGGTACGGGGCGGTAGAGTCGTTCAGAATGGACGCTTTGGAAGAGGGAATGAAAGAAGAGAAGAAACGATGACTGTCCTGGGATCAAATGGCGTTTCGGCTTAGGTTGGCGTGCGCCATCACGCTGGTATCGGGGCCGCCAGTTGGTTGATGAGATCTGGCTTCCGGTGGTCGACAATATCAATCAATGCCAGCTCTGTGACGTGCGGAGGAGGAATAACGGGCGAGGGGGCCTCAGGCTGTAGATTGTCCTATTATTTACCAGATCTGGTTCAGGGCTTTGACTTGTAAAAATAGAAACCCGCTGGCGAGCATCACAACGAAAGCCAACTCTCAGATTTACCCCCCGGAGCAGCTGCCGGTGCCATAACAGGTGCACTGTCAAAAAGATGTTCTTCGGCAAGGGGCTGATATCCTACACCAAGAAAAGCGTCATCAAGCAGAGTGTGCAATAGAAGATAAGAGCGAGTGGTATGAGTAACCTTTATGTACATTGAAGTGAAGTTATTATAATTGCTGGGTGTGCCTAGCGACCTCGGGACGCTTAAGAGAAGTAGGCGTTGCACGGAATCCTCGAGCTTCTGGTAAAAGGCGTAAAAGGCGACATATGACTGCCCTGTCATTTTGCTCGATGTATTCGAGAATTTTGGAGGCAGACGAAGAGTCTCATAAATTCTGAGTGCCTTTTCTCAAATGGACTCAAGGTGCATTCGGCTAGATTCGAGATGTCGAGTGTTTCGGCGGCGTTCTAATGAAGCAACAGAGCCCGTCAAGCCTACCGCGGAGTTTTCCGTCGTGCAGAGGTCCAAATATTTAATAGATATGAAACGGCGTTATTGCTTGTAGATAACAAGGAGTGCTGCGCTTGAGCGTGTGCGCGACTGCGCGCACGTTTTGGTGGATAGAGGATTGTGAGTTTGCGGACAGCATCATGCCGGGCTACCCAATTATGAAGGTCATGGAAGTAATATTGTTCAACGGCATTTATAGCAGTGATACGGACGCGCTTTGTAAGCAACAAGGTGAGCAACTTGCCTTTGATGATGAACTTGTAGAGACAAATGGTCGGCGATAATAGAGGAGGACATTCTTTCCAGTTAAGAACATTTTAGCATAAAGCTATGATGTACTAAATTAACACCGGGGCTTTCACCTAACAAGGTCCTACGCCCCTGTGGCCTAATGGTTAAGGCATTTGACTTGTATGTACCCTCCAGATCTCCCATACGAACTGCAAACTAATAATCTCACAGCTAATCAGAGGATTGCGAGTTCGAGTCTCGCCAGGGGTTTCTTTTTAATTTTTCTACATTTTTTCGATGTAAATGCGATTTTTTAGAATTATTTCGTTGTGTTGTTGCTGTTGAAAGTCGAGTGCGATTTTTGGGAGGTGCCGCCTTTTTTGGACAAGGTTATCGGTTAGAGTTAGTGGTAGCGCGCCGTTAGAACGGGCGCTAATACACATCAGGGCTAGCCCCGCCAAAAATAACCTCCTCCCAATTTCTGGCTTTATCCACCATAACCAGTCAGCGCCCCTACCAACTGAAGCCAAACATCTGTCATGTCCGTGATATGCTCTTTTCGCGACTTCATATCAACTACAAAAACGACAAAATATATAATAACTCCAATCATTGGTCCCGGCATCCAAGCGTCCCAGAAAACTCCACAAAACCTTTCAACAAAACTTGGTCTTTGACATTGGTGACAAGTAAAACAGGTCATGCGGTAAACCAGTATTGTCAGTGCCATCGGAACGAGATACATCAGGATGGCAGCCCAGTAGCGACCGCGACGTGTCTGGTAGAGCGAGATGCCGGTCATCATTACACCAGGGAATACGATAAACAAGACGAAAAATAAGCAACACCCAAACGACCAATCGTCGTAACTGTTGCGTTTCTTGGTATACCCAACAGGCCACGAGTGTGGAACGATGGCGGCGATATGTTGGTTTCGAGGCGGAGTCGCTTTGGTAGAAGACAGCTTCTGAGGTCCTGTCGTCAGAGTCGGATCAAGATTCATGGCGCTCACTTCACTGCACGTTTTCCAGGCGTAACTCATTAACTTCAAATCCAGCGGGCACATGACGAGTGAGAGAACGAGCCTCAAACAAAGAGTGTGTCGCTCCGGATCGATTGCGAGAAGTCCAAATGAGTACATGAGCCCTGCAAACCGGTACAGAGAGACGACGATGATCAATCTCGCTATCGCGAGATCACCTATATAAATCTTGCGCTTTTCATATGTCCATGATCGCCATATCAAGGGGATATAGACGGACGCGACGGAAAGGAGAAGGAAGATGATATCAAGTGCGCATATCAGCGAGCGTACGCTGCCGGGGGGTTCAGCAAGCATCATTAGATGTGAATAATATGAGAAAAATTGCTTGGTAGTGGTTAAGTAATAGGACAAGTTTCTGGCGCCTGGGTTCATTTTAAAGAGTGAAGACTTGGACTGTTCAATCTGTCCTCATCCTCCATTGTTGCATATCCCACTCTGTCTGCCTTGATTGCAGCCTAGGAAATTCTTCCAACACCAGGCTCACTTGATGATGGCAAGGATCTTGCTTGCTCTTGTTTTGGGGTCGATTGGGTCGAAAACCCGCTTGGAGTCTTGGGCCACTCCTCGAGAGCCATTCAACGGGATAAGTGGGGTCATGTTCAGCTCCGACCTTGAAACGAATGATCGACGTGAATTGGATTCTTTTATTCCGTAGTGCGGAATTGGTGCGTTAATTCACTTACACGGGAATAGTTGGGGTGTAAAGCATGGGATTCTGATTCACTTCATTAAACGTGATTTGGAAGTTTGAAACAGCCGAAGGTAACTGTACTACCTTTGAGTCATAAAATGTATTCATTGGTATCTTCAAGAAAGTCGTCCACCTTGCAGGTTTCGGCCGAGTTTAGCTGATGTGAAAAATGCCCAGCTTGGTTGGAATTAAACCCGATCACGCCTTACTGATACCACTTTAGTTAACACAGCCGAGGCAGATTTATATGAATGGGTCTATGAATATATAAAGATCTTATTCTCGTTGGGAAGTTGAGCTTTTCTCTTTTCTGGTTGATACCCACCGAAGATGTTTCTAAAAGATCTCTTTACCAAATGCCTCTGCTTCCCACGACACAGGCAACAGAAGCAAACCGAGAAAGCAAAGCCACCCACTGAACTAGTTCCTCATGCACCTGCACAAAAGACGTCTTTGAACGATGCAGGAAGTGCTGGTCCCCCATGGGGTAAAAATCACGTCCCTCCCACCAATGATCGACCAAGTTATACTTTCGTGAGAGTAAATGCAGGAGGTGGAGGGGGAGCTGTGAGCAGTATTAACTATGGCTCTACTCATAGAGACCATGCGGGAGGAGGAGTGGAAGGTGGGTGCAGCAGTGGTGGTGGTGAGAGTGGAGGGGGTGAAGGGGGTGAAGGCGGCGGAGGTGAGGGTGGTGGAGG
>JAASAY010000253.1:0-30927 GCA_014822085.1 Fusarium stilboides
GGGACTGGGACTGGGACTGTGACCCGACTGGGACTGGCCACCTCCGGATATTTCTGTAACAGGTTACAGGGCACTTGGTAGGCGTCATTGCCTGGAAATCAGCCTGAGCTGAGACTCAAGGCCCATCCATCCACTACACACACGGGGCGCTTCCAGTGCTTACCCCCGCTGCCGATCGATCACCTACTGCTGTACGACTGGGGGAGCTCTAGCCAAGGCCTTCGTCATGGTGCGCATCATCCCAACACGACTCAAATCGTCGTCTCGATCCTCCTCTTCCTCCTCCACAACCATCTCTGTCAGCAACGGCAAAAACAACCGCAGAAACAGCACCAGAGAAAACAGTCCTCCCATGCGATCAAAGAATGACAATACGAGCCCTTCAAGGGACGCTGGAAATGGTCTAGCTTTGAGGATTTCTATCATAAAGGTACGCTACCTATGCTATGCTACGCTACGCACACGCACACGCACAAGCTTTATAGCGTTGCTCCCGAGCCATCACCGCTTCTTTGCTAGATGTTTATTGTCGATGACCGCAACACAGCCTCGGATGCTTCGAAATAAACTCAATCCACCGATCATTAGCTAACGAATTTAATCAGGGTAAAGATCTTGCTGCCAAAGACCGCAGCGGTACATCGGACCCCGTGAGCTCCCCTCTCTCAACACCAATCTAGGTACCTCAATACTGACAACAACCCCCTCAGTACCTTGTCTTATCCAGCGGCGAATCTCGAATCGTAACCAACGATGTCCCCAAGACACTCAACCCAGAATGGAACGTTACCGAGGAAATTCCCATCACTTCCGTCCAAAACCTAGTCCTGGATGTTATTTGTTGGGACAAGGACCGCTTCGGAAAGGACTACATGGGCGAATTCGACCTCGCTCTCGAGGAGATCTTTAGCAATGAAAAAGTGGAACAAGAACCGACCTGGTACCGGCTTATGAGCAAGCGTCCCGGCAAGAAGACGAGCGTTGTCTCCGGAGAGGTTCAGCTACAGTTCTCACTCCGCGACTCTTCAAACCCGGCCGCGACACCACAGGAGATCCTCGAAAAGTTCCACAGCCTCGTGGGCGCTGCTCCCGTCGCCTCTCGCAATGTTACACCCTCGATGACGCCTAACCTGGCCCCGACTACCGTCCCTCGGTCGGCACCTAACGCTCAGGACAGCCCTAGCGACGACGACGACGATGATTTTGACGAAGACGACTTCGACGAGGGTGATGAGGATGAGGGCGACGATCAGGATGCCACCAAGCGTAAACGCCGACTCCGAATCCGTGGCCTCAAGAAGAGACGGCGCAACAACCCGTACGCCTTTGCTAGCAACGGTTCTGACGTTGTTGGCATCATCTACCTCGAAGTTATTAAGATCACAGATCTGCCTCCTGAGTCCAACTTGACACGCACAAGCTTCGATATGGATCCATTTGTCGTGGCATCTCTCGGTAAGAAGACATACCGTACTCGACGCGTTCGTCACAATCTCAACCCTGTCTTCAACGAGAAGATGCTGTTCCACATCCAAAGCCATGAGCAGCAGTACTCTTTTGCTTTCACCGTCATCGACCACGACAAGTATTCTGGCAATGACTTCATCGCCTCGTGCAACCTCCCAATCCGACAGTTGATTGATCGAGCCCCTAAGGCGAACCCCGAAACCGGACTATACGACCTTCAGGTGCCTGCACAGGCCGCGGCACTTCCATCGCGATCGCGCTTCAAGAAGCTCGCCATGTCGCGTTCCAATTCTTCCTCAAGCATCAGCAAGATGATCCGCCCGCCATTGAGCAAGCACACATCAAGCACAAGCATGACATCGGTTACTGCGGCGGCGGCTCCAACCTCAGCTCCCTCGCTACCAAACCCTGGCGGATTGGCGCCAACGGATGCACTCGCTAATACAGGCTCTGATCCGGACTCGACCAACCAGGAGAACGGCGATCCCGATTTCTACGACTACTCTGTGCCCCTCAAAATGAAGAACATTGAAAAGTGGGAGAAGAAGCATAACCCTGTTATCTACCTTCGCGCCAAGTACATGCCATATGATGCCCTCCGACAACAGTTCTGGCGGGCCATGCTTCGACAATATGACGCCGATGAGAGTGGTCGAATCAGCAGAATCGAGCTTACGACAATGCTTGAGTCTCTGGGTTCTACACTCACCGAGAACACCATCGATAGCTTCTTCCAACGGTTCCCCCACCGAGACGCTGACAACGATGAGAACTGGGAACTTGATATTGATGAGGTCGTTGTTTGTCTGGAAGATCAGTTGGAGGGTAAGAGACGACCCTCAGCCACTGCAGGAGATAAGCTCAAGAATCTCGTGCCGGAAATGAAAAATCTCCTTCATGTGCCTGGTCATGGCCAAAACAACGGCGAATCAGAGAATTCCAGCGTCCTGGAACTAGACCCAGGATCGGGAACTCAAACGCCATCTTCCAATGTTCCCACGCTGAAGACGCCAGCGGATGAGGAAGGTGACCCGCTTGACAAGTCCGACAGTAGTGAAGATCGTGGCGAGGAACATGTGGTTGAGATCCGGGAGTGTCCTATCTGCCACCAGCCGCGACTGAACAAGCGCAAGGATGCTGACATCATCACCCACATTGCGACCTGCGCAAGCCAAGACTGGAGGCAGGTCAACAGTGTCCTGGTGGGTGGCTTTGTAACAGCCAGCCAGGCGCAGCGCAAGTGGTACTCTAAGGTCATTACCAAGATATCTTACGGTGGATACAAGCTGGGAGCCAACTCGGCCAACATTCTCGTCCAGGATCGTCTCACAGGCCAGATCAACGAGGAGAAGATGAGCGTCTATGTTAGACTGGGAATTCGTCTGCTGTACAAAGGTCTTAAGTCTCGAGATATGGAGAACAAGCGAAGTAAGTACAGAGTGTCGAGATGACAAGCAAGACGTGCTAACATGACAATAGTTCGAAAGCTTCTCAAGAACCTGAGCATTAAGCAGGGCAAGAAGTTTGACGACCCTGTATCTAAGGATGAGATTGAAAAGTTCATTGCTTTCCACGGTCTGGACATGTCTGAAGTTTTGTTGCAACTGGATGAGTTCAACAACTTTAACGAGTTCTTCTACCGTGCTCTCAAGCCTGGAGCTCGCCCCTGCTCTGCGCCTGAAAACCCACACATCATCGTGTCACCGGCCGATTGTCGTAGCGTCGTCTTCAACTCGATCAGCGCCGCGACCAAGATCTGGGTCAAGGGCCGTGAGTTCAACATGAAGAGACTTTTGGGCGACGCCTACCCCGAGGATGTATCGCGATTCGAGGGTGGAGCCCTTGGTATCTTCCGACTGGCTCCACAGGACTACCACCGCTTCCATATTCCTGTCGACGGTATCATGGGCAAGCCCAAGACGATCGAAGGCGAGTATTACACAGTCAACCCCATGGCTATTCGATCGGCTCTGGACGTGTACGGAGAGAACGTGAGAGTTCTTGTACCCATTGATAGTGAGCAACACGGTCGGGTCATGGTGATCTGTGTTGGTGCCATGATGGTGGGCAGCACTGTCATCACCCGCAACGAGGGTGATAAAGTCCACCGGGCAGAGGAGCTTGGATACTTCAAGTTTGGTGGCAGCACAATTCTACTGCTTTTCGAGCCTGGCAAAATGGTGTATGACGACGACTTGGTGGACAACAGCAGGGAAGCACTTGAAACTTTGGTAAGTTGACAACACATAGAGGGTGATATAATCAGTGGCTAATATGTCGAAATAGGTCCGAGTCGGCATGTCTGTTGGTCACACGCCTAGTGAGCCACAGTGGACTCCTGACATGCGCAAGGACGCGGAGAACATCACGGAAGCGGACAAGAGAGCTGCCAAACGACGAATCCAGGGCAACGTGGCTCTGCAGGAGTCACCAGATGGCAGCGGAGAGGAAGGGCAGCCTCTACGGCTGACAGCCAAGCCCACCATCGACACGATGGCTGCGTCGGCGATGTAGAGGAGTCGCCGACACAGCAGATGGGAGAGGTGCAAGCGGAGGAGCTGGCGGCGGAGATGGAGGCGACGAAGGGTATATTCAACATTATGGAGGACATATAGAAGATGGATAGATAGCCTTCTAAGTCGTAGATATGGCCACCGAACTGGTTATTAGGGTATCTGCATGTGGAACAAAGGAAAGCATATTCGTTGTCATTGGACAAGAAGACTGGGAGGAATAGGATACTGATGAGCAACGAAACGACGAAAACGAGAAAAAGAAAGCAGAGTGAAAGCGAGAGCGAAAGCGGAAACGACTTGACTGGACAAAGCAACAACAATAATGGTTTTGTTTATATCTGGTGAATGTATTTTGAGGTGGTACTATGTGGTACAGTATTACTAAGTATACAAATATTTGTTCCTTGCAATACCTGACTTGCATGATGTTTGACGCAGTGAATTTATCTTGATGAGCACTATGTGAATGATTCTATTATTAGATACGACACGACAAGGCAGCTAGTGTATCTGACTTGTATGTACATGACATAGGTGAAAGGATAGTTTGGTAGCTCGGTGGTTCGGTTCGGAAGAGGCCATCTCACGTTTGTATGATTATAAGATCGGTTAGAACTCCGAACCGATCCGAAGTAACGGCGTATCTTTTTATCTTTTAAGTTGGATTAGCGCGCATTTGAAATCTGGGGAAACGTTTATCGAATCTGGGGTAAACTGCCACATTTAAATAATCCGAATCTGGTGTTATGAGCTTCAGATGTATCGAACGACCTATAGAGCGAGCACTTGCACTTGCGGTTGACGATGACGATGACTAAGGATTTGGTGTTTAAGTGCCTCCCACTTTTGGCAATGAAGCACGTGATGTGGGGATATCGATAACACTCACCAGCCACAGTCAGTGACTGCTTACACCCCGCAATCAGCATTCGGCGGGCCCCGATCCAGGGAGACGCGGCGTGGGCAGATGGTCATGCCACTACTATCAAGCTTTGAGTCATGGGTGTCAGGGGTTAAAATAAAAATGAGATTGGGAGGGATCTCGAAAAAATGAGGTTTGTTATAAATTTTGGTCTGATTTGACTTAAATAGAATTTCATTTTGGGTATCTATGTTAAAAAGGAGGTTGCTGATTTGAACCACTAAACAATTAAAAGAAAAGAAAAGAAAAGAAAAGAAAAGAAAAGAAGAGAGACAAAGGGTGCTGTGTTTGAGTGAGGTCTCTCCTCCGTCTATAACCGGGCGTCTCACTTCGTGCCTGAAGATCCAAATGTGATGCCATCAGAAGAGAATGACGATTTGCGTGTCATGTTAGGCTCTCCCTCTGCCTTGGACGTGGGTACGTGCATGTTATGCCACTCTTGCGCTGGATGCCGTGATTGACACCTTGTGGTTCCCGGAAGGTCGCGTACCGGCCCCACCCGTTCTGGGCTGTTTCTGCTGCATCTCGTCTGACCAAGGCTCGTTCGGTCTTTGCAGGGTTTCGATATTTCTTCATCTTGAGGTGTCATGAGAAAACAGAGATTTTGGGATTTCTCGGGAAAGGTGTCCAGGTTGTGCGTTGTGTAAAAGAGGAAAATGCAGCAGAAGCTCGAATTCCAGGGGTTGTAATAAAGTCATGTGCGCCAGATGCCGTGCCCGTGTCCCGAATGCAATAAGTCGACTCGTCTCATAAGTCGTGAGTGAGTAAGGAAGGAAAAGCAGTTGTTTGTTGTTTCCTTTAGTGACGACCATTGGGAGTCCATTCTGAATCTGAAGCATTTGAAGGACGGCGCTCAGAACGTTGAGCAGGAGGCGAAGGAGAGCGCGAGACGGGACGCAGGAAAGACGACGAAGGAGGCGAGTTTGGGATAGCCAGTTCGGGAGAAGGTTGTCGAGTCTGGCGCCAAGAAGCGTAGATTTGCTTGCAGAGGTGGGCGGTCATTGTGTAAGTCATTTTGACGGTATTAGAAGTCTGAAGACTTGGTCGTGTGTTTGTGTATAAGTTGCGGTTGAGGTGAGGTAGAGGTGTCCACAGTAGAACAGATGAGTCGAGCACAGTTGGCAAGAGTAAGCTGAGTAGTTTGTAGGTGAAAAGGAGTCAAAGAAGGGATGAAGATGGTATTTATTGAATTGTGCAAAGTCAAAGCTAAAAGGCAAGTAGACGGAAAGAGAAGAGCTTGTGTTTAAGTAGGTGACCTCCAAGGCAGGCGCCCTCTATCGGCGCCTACCCATCGGTACCTGGAGTGGACCTGACCTGTCTGCCTTCCTCCAAGTCTACCGCAAGTACCCCTGTGGGGAGAGCTCCTCCCACTCTTAGGACCCGGTACGTACCCTCCGTACCCTCCGTACCTGCCAACCAAAATGAACTTGGCTAACCTTTGTGACTGCCTCCCGAACCGAAGCGAAACAAAGTGCAGGCAGGGCAGGCAGGAGAACCCGAAGAGGAAGGGAGGGAAGCCAACTGGCCAATCACACACTCGCCAATTGTAAGAAACACCCGACCTTGAGCTGATGTGGCGGTGCGAAATCGTATGACCTGGCCATGGGTGCAAGATTATTGGGCATCTGTGGCGTAAAAGTTACCCCTGTCTAACCGAACCCTTATGTTTCTTGTATTCTAGACCTTGTTCAACAAGATCGAGAACGTCGACAGCATCCGTGTCCTCTAAAGTCGAGACGAATCTAAATGCAACTTTCATTAACTTGCTTACTACTGCTTATCCAGTAGACACTCGACACTTGTAACTCTTGAATAAGCGTCTCGGAAAGGAGCGGTTGGCTCCATCGAAAATTTTGAGGCTCGTTGCTCGATGAACAGTTCACGCGTGGGGGGAGGGGGGTTGAATCGTCTGTTGCTGACACCATCCCACGCGTTTTTTCTGCACAGCTTGAGTTTGATTCTAAGTAAGTCGTTTCGTGTCGTGTTCGCTCTTGATCTTGATGAGGCCATGACCCATCTTTGATTATCTTGGTTGCCGATCATCGGTCTCCAGTTTGTCTGACTAGTCACTTCATTCATGTAGTGAATCGTAACACATCTGGGTCAACAACTCCAACGTCATCTCTTCTGTTGGGGACTATTTCAGGCTGGGTTTTATTCCCCTGGTTGAGATCAGTGCCTCCCCAGGCTGAAAGGCCAAGGCTGTGACTATCAGTTAAACTCAACTTTACATTCACAGCTCAAACACACAAATGATGAACACATGTCGACAAAGAAAACCCCAATCTGTTTCACTATTTAAACTTTTCTCATTATAGCTTTTCCCTAGAGACGCCAGGTATATCGTCCATATCGACATTATCAGTCAAATAACCACAAACAGAACACCGTCAACGTCCCAATACAGTAACCAAAGACCGCTGTCCAATAATGCATAATGCCACAAAAAAGTAAAAAGAAGCCAGTATAAATGCATCAGATAAGCCCATCAGCTACTCCACCTCATGCGTATGCTCTCCCCACCATGATATCCCCCACAGGTCTTCCAGAAAAGGTGGCATGCCCAGCGTTCATCCCCACGCCTTCTCGCACCACGCCCCATCGTACCTCGAGCGTTTCAACGCCAGCCTCTCGCGGTACTCGGTGACACCTCGCACTTAGAACAGCCGAGCATGCTCCGCCCTTGAGAGTGAGCGGGTTACCGGCCGGCATTCCGCCCTCAATGGCACCCCGGGGATCCACCTTCCGGAGTGACAGGCCAACGACTCCAAGGCCAAACACCACGAGTAGCGCGAGCAAGATGAGTAGTGGCAGGGGACTGAAGCCGATGCCTGTGGTTGACTCATCACTGCCATTAACAGACACAAGCAAGATGCCCTGACTAAGAAGAAAAGCCATGGCCGTTACTAAGAAGAAGAGCATCCACGATACAGGTCGAGGCAAAGTAAGGTATAGCGAAGTCGTCTGTGCTCCAAGGGGCTGGCCTGAAGATACACGGAAAGGCAGCAAGTTCGTAGTAAACTGCGACATCTCATGAGACAGGAAGAACAGAGTTAGCAGCGCGTTGCTTGTGAGGTACAAGACGCCCAGGAGAAGTTGCGGCAGCGCAGCAACAATGGCCAGACCAGACCTGGACGTTCCCACGGGCAGCTCATAAACCACAGTGGCCTTTCCAAACGAAGAGAATGCCTTCTCTGGGTCCTCCATGACTCCCAGGGCCAGAGCAGCAGCAGCCAGTCCTACGGGCATAATCCATGTCAAGAACCAAACGCCCCATCGGCCGGAAGAGGGGATGTTGAACCAACGGCTCGACTGAGAGTACCAGTACTTGGCCTCCCTATCACCCCATAAACCCTTCTTAACCTCCTCTTTAGTGATGAGGCACGAATCTTGAGTGCTTGGGTCGGGGTCTGCGATGAAAGAGCTGAGAGCATCACCGAGCGTGACGAGCGGGTTGAAAGATCGTCGAGTGAGAGCCAATGCAATGGCGATGATGTAAGTGAGAATGAGGATCACATTAACGAATGTGATAGCGGCAAGCAGAGGGCCGTTGACATTAAGTGATGAATTGGACTTTTGTGACTGTTCAGTTGTAATGATTAAGGCATTATATCTATACAGTCGTTAGTGACGATTTCTCTGGCAAGTTGGGCCTGATGCGAGCATCCTACATTACTTGGGAGCCGAGGGCGAAGGCCATCATAATTCCTGATAGCGTCGCCCGAGTTGAGGAAATGAGTGATACGTTTCGTAGCGATGGGATACCGATATCGAGCCACTTGAGGCTAGTGTGAGCGTTGTCGACCTCTGCGCGAGTCGGGCTGTTGAGAATCTGAACAACATAGTTGGCCCCGGCAATAAGAATTATGGCAAACACGTTAACGACCGCCATGATTCCCCGAGCGATGCCCTCGACCTTGACTGAGCTGCCCTCCATTAATGATGATTCGCTGCTCGACATGTGCCCCTGAGCTGAGGCGAGGGCGAGACAGGCGACGGAAGCCACAAGGATGAGGAAAGCGAGAAACATGTTGGCCGCAACACCCGCTCTCCATCCTGTCATAAGTGACCTTGTAGGCTGTGGTCGTTCGTCCAGAAGCATCTTCTCCCTTTCGGCCCTCGGAGTACCCGGTCTTGAGTTGTTTGGCGAACTAGAGGCTGAGTTGATGAAATCCAGTTGAGAATCCCTTGGGCGAGCAAACTGTCCAGGCTCAGGGCTATCGGGAATGCGGTGCCTGCGGGCAAGAGACTCTGGCGTCTCGCCGCGCATGAAGTGAACTACATAGTCGGGGATGATATCGCTGCCGAGGAAGCTTGAAACTGAGCGGCTGATGCTACCGGTAGCACGGCGAGGAAGAGAACCCGAACTATACGGGATAGATCGCGAGTTTGACTGGCGACGAGGAAAGTTGGGAATAGAAGATCGTGAGTTGTTGAAGCTGTGAAAGGGCCATCTAACAGTTTGTCGTCCTGAGGAAGAAGTGAAGCCTCGAGTCCGGCTAGTTGGGGGTCGTGTAGTCGTCGACGAGCCAGGCTCTTCTGAGATACTGTACCAATGTTAGTTGAATATCACGGGTATTACTACTATCACTTGGTTACCTTTCAAAGTTCATAACTGAGCCGGGCTTCTCCCATACCCATGGTCGAAATGACCGGGTTGAAGGGGGACCCTCCATTCTAATGGGGGTTTATAAGAAGCCGGAAGATGGTGTTAAGAGTCAAAAGGTCTTTGTCATATGAAGTGGCGATGATGATTTGGCAATGTAAGCCAAGGTATATCGAATGCAACACTTGTTGGTCAACAGTCAAGGGAATAAGATGGGTTGATCACTAGGAACATCCGAGGTCGAAGAGCGAAATGTCAAAAAGGGTGAAAAGCTACGATGAGGAGCGCAGCTCGCCTCGAGAAAGTAAAGCTGACAAGATGGAAAGATGAGAATAAACCAAATTGTTAAAATAAACGAATGTAAGAAACGAAGCATCAAACAGTCAATAGACTGGACGAGAGTTGAAGAGAAGATCCGTAAAGAGAAGAAGAGAAGAGAGGGGAGGGAAACCTGGGAAGTCTACCAGACGCGTGAAGAATCTCGTCACTAGAAGTCGAGGGATCCTAGCTCCAGCAGGGATCTATCAAGGGACCCCTGCACAGACTTTGCAAGCATTTGCATGAATTAGATGGCCAAGCCAAGGCCAATCAGCTCAGCCGGATGCCAACGGATAACCCGCCGGAGGGGGTTTGTGCTTCTGTTTCGACATCAGCTATAATAATCACAAGTCATCGTATAAGCAACCAGGAGTAGGAAAATGGAGCGAGTATCAACCCACTCTTTGGCGCGTTACCTTCAGGTCGTTTCGTTCCTTTAGCAACACGGGCCAGACAAAGAATGACAGAGAATATGGTTGAGAGAAAGAAAAGAAGTCATCTTGAATCTGCCGATGGTTGGGTACCGAGAGATCTGTTGTTCGCTGTCCACGCATTGCCAGCTCAGCAACCATCTTGGATATAACTCCTGTATTAAGACGCAGATCCCATAGCCCAATGATGACGGGACTCCAAGGACTCAACGCAGCCTTAATTCGATCCGACCCAATCCAAGCTCAAGTAAGAAACGCTCTGGATTTAGGTCACAACTCATCTCTTCCGCCTCAGCGCATCATCATGACTCTCTTCTCCTGTCAGATACGACCCTGCAAAAAAGCATCGACATGAGGCTGTGCATCAAGACGGGAATAAAAAGCGGATTCAAGAGGATCTCCAGCGAATCAGATGCTTCCTTAGTTCAAGCCTTGAAACACTCAAAAAAGAAAGAAACGCGCATGGAGGTAAAAGATTAATTGCAGAGACTCAAAAGATGAAGCCTTAGACGTTGGAAGTGCCTGGGTTAAAGAGGCAGTCACACCCCTGTCCGCCTAACAAGGCATGACTGGAGTTTCACCTTTCCCAGAACGGTATGGCGTGCGTTGCAGGTCGCTCTAGAGCTGTCTCAACGTCTTTAATTAAGGGCCATGACATTACATCACGGACCAACAGCATATCATGGCTCCGGCTTCAAGGAAACAGACGAACGCTAGACAATTTCTATCCATAATTTCTTCTTCTTTGCTTCTTTTTTTGCTGCCTAGGAAATGAGATAAGATCTCAGCTGAGCTGAACTACCGGTACTCGGTTTTGGCTCAGTCCACTTATGCAAAGAAACATGACTTGCTTCTGCTTTGCCCCATTCAAACCCCGGCCATTCCGTATCACAGACGAACATCAGGATAATTGTTACCAGCTATAAGGATTGCTACATGCCTCCATACATAGGATAGGGTTACATACGACAGTATCTACGGACGATCCAAATAAACATAATTCCCCAGACCTGCAGGGTTATCACTCCTCAAGAAACGTCGCATAAGGTAACCTCACGCCCCTTATCCAAAAAGAATATCTATTCGTGATGCGACCATTCCACCCATCTTCCAATGTGTGCTCCTTTTAAGGTTCCATTTGCGCGTCAAAGCATAACCAGATCTCTCTTTAAAGAGGGCATAGTAATAAATCATAAACTCCCCGCTCAAAACAGAAAAGAAGGGGGGGGGAATCGTTAACGAGCGCCCTGGCTTCTATGCGCACATCATATCCATCCACCTCATCATATCTACTCGTGACACAAACAGGTCAGCATCATACAACCGCAACACAGTCTTCCGTTAAACGAACACCCTACACAAGCCTCCACAGTCAGGCCCTTCGTGTATTCCAGCTTTATAACTACCTCAGTCGGCAACTGCACTCTCATCCACTGCCTCCATATGCTTCGCTGCTGATGGAATGCTAATGTTGGCACGCGACTTGTACTGGGCCTCGGCGAAACGTTCCCAGTGCTCGGGATCGCTTGCTGCCATGGCACTAAGCGCGATATCTCGGTCTTCCTTGAACGCCCTAACAGGGCCCTTCTCTTTAACCTTTTCCAGAATTTCTCCGCCAAGATCTTCAGCCAATTCGGTGAGCATCCGAACGTGCTTAGGGTCAGAGCCGATATCATCGATTGTGCTGAGGAGATCAATCTGCTCTTGCTTGATGAAGCCGACACGGAAACGATGGCCAGCACGGAGGATTCGTCCTTCTTCCTCGACCAAGATCTTGGCCATCGAGTTGGACCTTGACAGTGGCTTGCCTCCGTTGATTTCGCCCTCATCCTCGTTATCTGATAGAGCCAGAGCAGAATCCTCTGGTGGTAGTGTAATTGGCGCCTCTACAGTACTCTTGGTCTCTGCACGCGGTCGTCGTGGTGGAGCCGTTTCCTCGCGTGTATCGGGGTACTCGTCTTCGAACCGTTTGATAATACCTTGAAGAGTGTCGTCGAGGAATGTCAACCTACGCAGGTTATGCTCGTCATCAGGGTTGGCTCTCGCCTTGCTTAGCGCCGGCTGAAGACGTAATCGAATCTTGCGGGCCCCCATTAACAAGTGCTTTGACATGTCTTTGGCCTTGCCTCCCGTTGATAAGCTCGCCGCCGGGGTCGATGCACCGTCCTCAATTTCTCGGATGAACTCGCCTGATTGTCTCCGCGACTCATCACCGCGGTTCTTCAAACAACAAGCAAGTGCCTTGACCACGCCAGTGCCTCCAATGACATAGTCCTCATCAGGTGCCGAACTATTATCGTCGTCGCTTTCGTCCTGATCCAGTACGTCGTGACCAACGAGATGTGCAAGGACATCTGGGTAAGGCGGCAACTTGTGATCGCCGCCCTCCAGGTTATTCTCTGCAAGTGTTGATGCCAAAACCGCTCCAGCATCGGTATCGGGAAGCCGTTCCATGTTACGCAAACAGTACGCAACCACCTGCTTAGCCATGGCCTTGACAATCTCTCCCGAATTTTCTCTGGGTACCTCAATATCCACACATATGAGGCTCTTGGATACACGGGCTGCAGCGAGAAGGGAAGCGTAAAGGGCGCAAGCTTCCTCTTGCGCTTCTTCGGTTTTCGCATCGGCAAGCTTGACAATCTCGGCGTTGTTGGTGATGTTGATGTGAGCCAGGGTTTTCACCTCTGGGAGCACTTCTACCAGTGCAATGGCTTGCTCTGGTGTCATTGCAGCATCCTCCAGATGCATACGTTTTAAACCCTTCATCTTGGGCAGATATCTGGGAGTAGTCAGTATACTTGTGTCAGTGCGCTAAGGGAAGTTGATACATACCTTCTGAGCAGGCCGACTGCACTTGGGGTTGACTGGAACAAAGCTGGATTCTGCGACAAATCAAAGAATCGCAAATTGGGCAGCTTAACCATCACAGGTAGGATCTTGCAGAGTGCCGAAGGTGTCAGATCACAATTGGCCATGCCCAATCCCCATAGAGTTGGGTCGTTGTCGATCGCCGCAGCCAGAGCCTCAGTATGCTGACTGAGATCGTTGCCGCCCAGGTCCAAACCTTCGCAGTGGCCCTCAGTAAGGAACTTGACAACATGTTTCATACCCTCTGCGTCGATATGATTGTGTGACAGGCCGAGTCGTTTCACCCCACATTGTATTAGGCCGTCAACGACTGCTCCAAGCTGCTCCATGCTCAACCCCGTCTGGCCAAGGTTGACCAGTTCGAGCGTAGATCCTCCTAGCCGCTCGCCCAAAGCTGCGGCAAAAATATTCGATATACTTCGAGGTATTTGAACACCGTTATCCAGAGATCCGTTCTGTTGCATTTGGGGCTGGCGCGGGAACTGAATTTGAGAAAGGTCAAGGAATTTGAGTGACCGGCATAGATAGGTGAAAAGCGAGAGATGCTTCCATCCATCAGGACCAAGCTTATTGTTCTTCAAGACGAGTCGTTCTACCACGCCACCTTGCTCCTCAGTATCATGTTTTGGTTTCCGTCGCTTCACAGCAGGTCGCTTGGCTGCAAGGAGGCCAGCTAGGATAACCCGGAGGCCTTCGTCGCTCAAACCGCTGTTTTCTAGGAAGACTTCTCGAACAGGTACAATTGCCAAGTAATCTCCCAGGGTAATGAGGTCAGGTAGTTGAAGCCAGTAGTCTGTTAGGTCGAGCTTGTTCACTATGCCCGTAGAGGAAGAGTAGTTGGCCGTATCGGTGAGCTGCTCGGTAATTTTCTTGAGAATCGGTGTTTCGCGTAGCTGACAACATCTTCGGTATACACGGACTGGATTTGTAGTAGGTGCCGTCTGAGGCTTGGTGACCTCAGGGACATTGGGAGGCGTCTTCGTCTTACCCGAGTCGTCGCTACTGTCAAAGTGAATCTCCATAGGAATGGACCCGTTGGCTTCGGCAAGTTTTCGCTTCTTTTCTTTCCTAGCCTTGCGCTCCTCCTCGGACTTCTTCTTCTTCTCCTTCTTTTTAGAGTTCTCCTCTTTTTTCTCTGAAATGGGAGTCGGGCTACCGTTGGCCATGTCCCTGGCCTGCTGGGGAGCTTCAGTCCCCTCATTCGCTGGTTCTTTAGGCAACGGTTCGCCTGTATTCTTAACTTCTCCATTGACCTCCTTCTGTTGCTCAACAGCCTTTGGATTCTTGAGGGCCTCTCCCTCACCCTTCTCGGTCAATTTCTTCTTTTGTGTCTTGTCAGTTGTTTTAGGCAGTGACGCGTCGCCCTCAGAATATCTGGGCTGAGGCGCAATCTCAACATCTACGCAAAATGCGACCCTTCGAAGTTTGGCACACGAGAGCTCGGATATGGGGCATCTTTCCCGACTTGGGTCGACGTTCAGAACTACCCGATCGACGAGGCCATGGCCTATCTTGCCTTGGGAAAGAGCACCGCTGTTGGAAGACGACAGACGACGAAACATACCCAGGAAGCCGGGCTGGCCACTCTTGGGTGGGGCAGGTATATATGGTCCATCGCCTTCGGGTTTGGCGGCATGTGGTAGTACGGCATTCTTCGTATGTTGTAGTTTGGGAGGAGCGGGCTCTGGCGCTGGTGCCGGCGACGCTTCTGGTATTGGAGCCGGCGAAGTTGGATTGGAGGGCGGTGTGTTAGAAGAGAACTTTGCGGAGATATTGGAGAACCATGAGTTGCGACGGTGAGGCGAAGTGCCGGGAGGGGTCTGCTTGTCTATAGAATTCGATCGCGACGGTCGCTTTGGAATGTTGGTGCCGTTTGGAGTTGTGGCCTGGCCATTAGTCGGAGCACTGGAGTCTACAGAGGCATGGTCTGCTGGAGCCGAAGCCGGCGACTTTGGTCTTGAGTTTGCGCCGGGAATCTGTCGCGGTAGAGCTGCTGACGGGGTCTTGGCAGAAGAAGGTGGTGAATTTTTGAGTGCTTTCTCTGCTTGGCATGTTAGCTCTAGATCTTGGGCTATAGCATCAAACGCAACGATGTGATGCGCATCCTGTGGTGTGGTGATTGAGGGCGAGTGGCGACTTGGAAACATGCCTTTAGAAGCACCATGGGTCATCCAGCTCACATCGACGCCATGAACCTGCTCCATGCTGGGAGGGGAGCCGCAACGGCGTTTGAGAATGTAAAGGAAATAATAATGATGAAACTATACGGGTTTAGTAATGTTGGAGTCGGATCGAAGGAGCAGATGAGTAAAGAAGGAGGAGAGAAGCAAGCCCAGAGACAGATAGTGATTAGTGAGGTGGTGTTTGGATGGATAGATGGATGGATGTGGATGGCTAGCGAATCCTGGAGACGGATAAGCTGAATGAGGTTTAGTTGAGAGTAGAGCTGGACTAGTGAGTACCGGGAACGGTTCGTCAAGTACAGGTACCTGAGGTGGGCTTTCTAGCGGGCTTGGTCTGGACTATGCGCGAGCGGTCTCGGCCCTTGTAGAGCAATGGGATAATGACGATGGAGGATGAGTTAAAGAGAGGAGTACAAAGTCCTGGTGAAATGGGAGCCAAGCAGTGGATGGGTTATGACAGCATCCAATAGCGGGGTAGATGATTGTCGCGAGCAGCTGGTTGAGGCACAGTCCAGTCAATGAGATATCATGGATATTTACAAATACCTTACGCAACTACCTGATGAACAAAGAGGTAAATCAAACAGTACAAAGCGGTCGGGAGGCGAAAGACATGGATGAAGCATTGGTCGTGGGCGAATTGGAGCTCTATCAGCTGCAGGTAATTATCCCGCTGACCAAGTCCATAATCAAACAACAAGGCAAAAGCCGAACTGTACCAATGAAAGCTAAACTAGTCGACCTTGGCCTTGCTGATCAAGGATGACAGGCAAGGAGTCGCATGCAAATTCAGGGTCCGACAAGATTTGTAATACAGCAAACAACATGTCCTATGTTATAACAAGACATAACTGGTCCTCTCATTTTTGTCTATCCTCGAGCTGAAGAACAACACAGGCCTGACGATACAGCAAGCCGAGTATCTGTTCTGTTACCGCGCTGTACGGGTAAAAGAGGCTTTGAGGCTTGAGGGGAGAGACCACCCAGCCCTCGAGTATCCGTACCGATACCGAAATATGTACCGGTACCTACCGACCCTACCCCCGGTTTTATCGGGGCCCTGGAACCCGGGCACGGAAGTTTAGCATCGAAATGGACGTCAGTGCAGCGCGCGGTTATTTGATGGTCAACTATGATGTAGGTACGGACGAATGTACGGACGAATTTTAAGGATCTTGTAATTAGAGATACAGGTTCATCTATTTGTCTTCTGCTCATTCAATTCAACCTCGAGAGTGCAGTTCATGACATCGGTAAAGAGACAACCATGCCTGGTGCAACATCCGATGATGCATCCTCCCTCGCCTCAGCCCATGATGAGCAGAGCACAAACAACAGACGTCACACATCTCTCACAATCACTCAACTTCTCGTGACAGCTGCAGTTACCAAAGAAGGATATGATGGACTCTGTTGCAGAGATTGGAGCCCTGAAATGAGGCGTCACGCGCATTACTAAGGTCCTATCAACTGGGATCGTCTCAAGAGGGCCCTGAATGCCAAATTTCTTGGCGAACGATGTCATCAGCGAGTCCCAGGTCACACAACATCCTTTTTTTCTAGACTAGCATAAACTACGGTATGGGACCCGTGAAAATATGCAGCATAATAAAGATGAAAAACAGCCCCAGAGATGCCGAGTCTATGCCGAGACATCATTACTGAACCCTTAACATCGTGGACCTCTTTTTTCCCAAAGATTTTCTCGTAGTAGGGTCCAATTTCGTAGGATATATCCGATCTTCATATCCTTTCTCCTCTTATTTGATTGCATCATTCGCTAAAGTCAACACCCCCAAGTCAAGAAACCCACCGGGTCCATCCGATCCGAACCAGTTGTGACGGTTGGATAGCGTTACGTCGGGCCCCCAAGTCTCTGGTCATTGCGGCGCCACTTGAACGGAAATCGTCACCAGCCGCACAGATTGTATGATGCTCGCTTCTCGGCCACGGATTCAAGACGTGCTCCGATGAGGCGGGGCCGTCTGATAAACGAACAGGGGAAATTTCACTCGAAATACCGCCAAAGCCGCACTCATCTTGGCTAGAGATATTTATCTGAGACTAGAAATCGTATGTAACTGACTTCATAAGGGTCCTACTCCATTGTTGTACCCACTTCATCGCCTGTTTCCGAAGGAAGGAAAAAACAACATCTTTGAATTCCCGTCGTATTGTCGAGCAGTCAATTGTCTCTGATTGTGTGCCATGAACACAGCTGTCAGAAGCGTTCTGTACAATGTCCGACGTATCCGGAAGAAACCTAATCGTATCGCTTACCCAGCTTTCCGCCACAGTTAACCTTAACAAAGATTGGCTTTGGACCGTTTGCGAGATTACGAGACTCGGTTTCTATTCTCTTCTTCGAGGCTTCTTGCTACTAACGGGCGTAAATTGTGATTAAACGCCAATTGCTGACAGAAAGCAACGTCGAGTTAGCACTTGATGTTGTACGTATCGTGTACCGACGCCATCTTCTGGAATCCAACTGTCTCGTTGAAGTGAGGCTAAGCATTCAGCCCTGCAACAGAGTTGGCTCACTAGCCCTGCACGCTAGTCCCGCCAAGGGTAAGGGTTCTTTTTCACGCACACACATCACGAAATGGCAAGCATTAACATCAGATGGAGTAATGAGATGCCCGTTCACCACAACTATGGAATTTGGCTGGAAGGTATCTCTTTGGTAATTCATTCATGTGGTCCTGTATACGGACCTTCCCTTTCCTCGAAACTCCAAACCCAATGCCAAGGTTAACAATCCTCAAATGCCCGTGACCTGATGCGATAAAGCAACTTTTTATTCTTGCTGGAGGAACTCCTGGATGCGCTCCTGTACGCGCTGCTCCTTCTCCTCCTTGGTGAGCTTCTTGGACTTGTACTTCTTGGAGATCTCCTTCCACTCCTCCTTGGTCTTCTTGGGGGCGTCGGACTCGGCCTTCTTGAAGGGGTCCTCACGGATGGCGGCGTGGGCCTCGGTGTAGAGGTCCTCAAGACCCTCAGCCTCAACGTCGTCGTCAACGTACTTCTGGAACTGGCTGCGGAAGCGCTCCTCATCGTCGTCGGCGAGGGTCTCCATGTACTCAGCAACGTGACCACCGAAGATGTAGTTTCGGAGAGTGTCGGCATCGAGCTCCTTGGTCTCAATGTCGTAACCGGGGAATCGCTTCTCGGAGTGGGGGACGAGAAGACCACCGTCGGAGGCACCCTTCATGGCACCGAAGACACGGGCACCAGTGGAGGTTCGCTTGAGACCAACATCGAGGTTGACCTTGAAGGGACGGCGCTCACCATCCTCAGCGGCCTCGGTGAGAGTGAACTCACCATCAGCCTCCTCAACACCAGTGAAGTCCTCGTCTATGCCGAGCTTCTTGAGGGCACGGCGGGCGATCAGGAGACCGGTAGCGTAGGCAGCGGCCCAGTTGGTGAGACCGTGCTCGATACCGTAGGCCTTGAGCTCATGAGCGTAGGCAGAGACGAAGACCTTGTCACCAGAGATCTCGGAAGTCACGATCTGGCAGATGATGTCCTTGTTGGTGAAGCGGACGACCAGGCGGTACTTGGGAGCATTGTACTTGTTCTTGGCCTGGGTGATGAGGCGCTTACGGGCGTAGTAGTCGGTCTTGCCCTGCTGGCGGCGCTTGTACTTGGTCTGGTAGCGGCTGAAAAATTGTCAGCTTCTTCTCCAAATAGAACAAGACGATCAGGAATGGGGTATCAACTCACCTGTAGTACGCGCTGTTCTTCACCAACTTGTGGAAAACCTGTCACAAATCCCCCGAGTCAGCAATTTGCGCTTCAGATATGCTCTTCCTCCTTCCGAAGCAACTTGCGGTGACTCTCTAAGAGCAATTGGCATTTCTGCCGTAAAACAAAAACATCAAGGGAGTTCTTTTGCTCTTGCATCAGAAACTCCCTTGCGATAGGCCTCAACTTACCATCTTGACGGTATTGGCTCAACGACGACTTGAGTGTTGAAGTTGGGAAAGTTGGTGATGCGAAAGGAATGATCTGTAAATTTTGGTGGGGGATATTTTCATATAGCCCTAACCACCAAAAATCGCTTAGCTCTCGCCTCTCCCTGTTAGACCTGGGTTGGGGACGAGGCATATCGCACGTGACTTGACGCCACTCTTATCTTATCTCCCCCAAGCTATGGTGATTTCGCCTGCCGAGGTTCCTCGGGTACCCCATGCCTTTGTGGGGTCCAACTTGGGGTTCAATATCTCGAGGATGTCTTGAGGAGCACGGGGACCCTGGGACGGTTTAGTTTGTACAATAATCTTCGACTTATCACCTCCTATAGTGCTTTAAATTTGTTTTCCAGCAGTTCCCGCCTGTCGAGCTCACCAAAATGTCAGAGGCTAAGCCAAAGGTTCTCCTGTTTGATATTGGAGGTGTTTGTGTAAGTGAGCCAAGAGAAGATACCCGGTTCTAAGATGGCCCGTCTCGACCTCAGGATTGCTTTTTTGATCATCTTCTATACATAGCTTCTATGAACTATGATATCATTATACTGACTTTCCTAGGTCGTCTCACCTTTCCAAGCCATTCTTGACTACGAATTAAGCCTAGGAATCCCCCCGGGATGGGTCAATTATTCAATATCCAGAACCGCCCCCAACGGTTTTTGGCACCGGCTAGAAAAAGGAGAAATACTTATGGATGAATCATTCTTCAAAGGCTTCAGCCAAGACCTCCATGACCCAGCTAGATGGGAGGCGTTCTACAGGAGAGAGCAGAACAAAGACCCCAGCCTGCCAAGGGAGACACCCCCTGTCCCTTCTGTGGATGCAGAATGGCTATTCAATGAGATGATGACCGTCTCAACTAATACCGATCCTTGGATGTATCCGGCACTGAAGAAGCTCAAAGAGAACGGTCAGTTCATCCTGGCGGCACTGAGCAATACTGTTATTTTTCCTCCTGGCCACAAGCTCCATCTTGATCCCTGGTTCAACGAACCGGTACGGAAGTTATTTGACGTTTTCGTTTCTTCTGCTCATGTCGGCCTTCGAAAACCTGATCCGGCTATATACCAGCTCGCCCTCGCCCGAGTCGACGAGTACGCCAAGACTAATGCGCAGTCGGCGCACGGACAGGGTCTTCACTGGGACACTGGTGTTAAACCGGAAGAAATAGCTTTCCTTGATGATATTGGGGAGAATTTGAAGGCGGCTCAAAAACAAGGGTTTCGAACAATCAAGGTGCATCTTGGCAGGGCTTTTGAGGCTGTAGATGAGCTTGAACGAGTGACCGGGTTGAAGCTCGCTGGTAATCATCCACGGATACCTGTCGAGCCCAAAATTCGGAAGGTAAAGGCAAAGATGTGAAGACATAGCCAGATCAGATGATAGGTGATACACATATATTAAGCTTTCCTGGCGACATAGACGTAGAGAATGTCTGATACCTCAACCTTGCCATCTACTGCGGCTGCGTTCCACTCTTCCTTGAAGTATTCTCTCCCCTTCTCTCTCAACTCGTCAGAGACAATCATGGCAGTTAGAGGCCCATTCACATCGTAGTCGAACTGCTCATCAGCTTGATCTAGGTCCAGATACGTCGAGCCGAGTCCAACAATCTTCTCCAAAATCTCAACCTTCTCGACCACAAAACCTTGGCGTTCCAGTATCTCACTAAAAGACTCCTTGGACTTGATCCAGGCCCTATTGGAGGGGAACGGTATACCCATCCGCCGAGCCACCCTCTCCAACAACAGGCCTGAGCGGAGGTTGTACTCATGAGTGATGTCGATGGCGACTCTACCACCTGGCTTGAGGTACTCACGCCAATGTGTAACGACCTGTTCTGGGTTCTCGAAGAGAACGAAAGCGCTTGAGCAAAGAATGACATCGAAGCTACCTTTGTCTACGTGGGGACAGCCGGACAAGTCGGTAGCACTATGTTGAACGAGTTTGATGCGACGAGCAAGCGTCTCATTCTGATCCAGTTTCTTGCGTGCTTCTGCAAGCATTGCTTCTGTGATGTCGACACCAATGACTATGCCTTCATCTCCGACGTGATCTGCTGCGATAACAGCTTCGAGGCCAGTTCCGCAGGCGAGATCAAGAACGCGATCACCGGACTGGATGGGAACAACTTCCATGAATCGTCTGCTAAAGTCGGGATGCCATGAATTTTCGTAGTTGGTTGCTCGTTCAGTGTACATGCGCTGAGCAGCATCAACCTGACTTTCAGCTGGAGGCATAGTGATAGTGCGGATATGGTCTGTGAGAAAGCTGTATAGGAATTCGTCAAGTATATGGTATAATTTGACGGATTGAATAATGATTGTGAACCTATTTCAAAAGGTTTCAAGCCAACAGTCATCAGTGAGTCTTTTTCATCCACACTTTCGGCGAGTTGTTGAACCGACTGACACTATACTTGATTGGCTCCTCATCACGATATCTTGACTGTAGACTCAAGAGTCCTTCTTCAAATGCAACAACACTCGAATCTCTATGAATTTATCTAACACAACAAGCACATACATTAATTGAAGTAATCCTTGTCAAGCATTGGCCTTGTATCCTTCGAGATGGTGTCATCACCCCCCATCTCCACTTCCCGCAACGGCCCGCCGCGCGTGGCTGTGTTGCTGTGATACCTTCTAAGCGACGTTGAAGATAGCACTCCAAAAGCACCCGCATACAACAGAGATTGCCCACTTCCAGGCTGACTCGGGGTCAAAAGCGCCTAGATGCGCTCTCAAGGTCTTATGATTCATGTTGCTGCGCGCGAGAGGGGCGCAGAGGTTTCAAGACCAGGGTGTGCCAACAACATGTCCGCCCAACAGGTCTTGAAATAGCAATACAGAGCAGTACTAACTGCCAACTACCAACGCCAGAAATCCTACAGTATGCCAGGCTCCGGATCACAATCTCTGTTTCTGCAATGATCCAGGGTAATATTGGAAGGGCAATATGTCAGTGACACTCTCTATGGAGAAGCCCTGCTGGGTATTCAACAGACAATCAGAGACAACCAAAACTATATATCTTCATATATCGTCCCAATTGATCTTTGGGACCTTGTTAGCCAACACACCATCTTAAGTCTTGCTGCATCTATCGTCAGACCCCACCCAGCTGAGCCCTCGACCGTATTCGAGACCTTGGCCTACCAGGCAGACATGTAGGAGGCCTTCCAGAGCGACGCTGCCCCCGAGGGCGCTTAAGAGTAATCTCACCAGATTATATACGGTCAAATATCCTGTGGTTCAAGCGTTCTGTTGGCGTAGAAACCATCACCAGCCTCTCTTTTCCATCATAGTCTAGTCTACCGACAGCTTGGCGTCTGGGTCTCTTCAAAATGATCAATACTACCACTGCCTCGGTCACTATTACCACTTCCACGGAAGCTTGGCCGTCTACAGCGTCCACCCTTCGCGAGTTGCTCCAGATTGATACTGGTAGAAAGCTACATTGTCATTTCCACCTTCCGAAACCCAATAGGCGATGCCAGAAGGACATCAGCATATCCAACTCTACTCTCATTACCCACCTGCTAGAACAGATCATTGTTCTTGGAAGTTATACTGCTGCCAAATCATTACTTACTCAAGTCGCTGGCTTGGTGATGTGCCAGAGATGGCACCAGACAAAGGGACCCCCTCATTTGTTACTTTGGGAGGGTATTCTTAAGCCACTCGAAGCAAAGGTGATTAAGCAGGATGACCAAGAAGATATTGTCAAGTCGGAAGAAGAAACAATTAAGTTACCTTCGAGTACTCCCGTTGCAGTGGTAAAGCCAGAATCCCAACCCACAGGCGAGACTCCTAAGGACGAAACACCTACAGCAAAGACCACATCCCGGCGCATATCTCAGTCTTCCCCTTCTACACCAACCAAATCCTCTCCCAGGCTCAGACCTTCCAAAGAAACCCCTCTCAAAACCACCGAGTTCAAGCATAAATTCGAGGACTATGGTCTTCCTCGCGACACAACCGACAAAAACAAGGCCATAAAGGAACACCTCCTCAGCCCGTTAGCACAGAAGGAGAAAGAGTCAGAAGGTTACGTGTATATCTACACCTTTCCCGAGACATATCGCATTGCACGTCCTTATCTCAAGATCGGTTACGCTCAAGACGTCGAGGCTCGCATGGCCAAGTGGAAAGCCCAGTGCGGCTACCGCCCCCGGGTTCTCAGCCAGTTCACAGCTGACCATTACATCAAGCTCGAGAAGCTTGTGCATGCTCAACTGTACAGCCAGAGGAAGCGCGAGCTATCTTGTCCGACTTGTGGTGTTTGTCATAAGGAATGGTTTGATGTCGATCTCATGACTGCAACCGTGATTACAACTATGTGGGCGACCTGGATGAGACGGCAGCCGTACGATGATGAAGGAAATCTTCAAGAGAAGTGGCGGGTGAGAATTGAGGGCCTTGACTTGAGTGATCCTGATTGTTGGGTGTTGCTTGTCAATGGAGTATTCGATGATGATGCAGATGAATCAGAGGTCTCCGAGGAGGGTGATAGCTTTGCCTGGTCAAGTGATGATCAGTCCGAGTTCTCTGAGGAGGAGATACTTGAGCTTTCTGACGTTGAGTCTGGATTCTCTGATATTGATGACGAGTACGGCGACAAAGACTTGACGGATGATGAGGGACATTGATGACAGTATGGTATGAGGCGGCGTTCTTGACTTGATTGTACGATTTATGCGGCGGGTTTTGTTTTGCGTTTTGTTGGACTTTCTTTTTGAGATATGATGATACCCTTCAATTGTATTTGTTGACTTCAAGTGCCTTTTGTATGCCTGTGTGAAAAGGATTATCGCCTTGATTTTCTCCAGATGAACATTGGAGCCACAATCAAATGTTCCAGGGCATGTCTTCCAAGAGTCCTACGTCCCACTTCGGCCCGGTTCCATCTTGGGTCCTCTCTCTTCCACTTTCCATGGGCAATATATCTTCAACTCGTTGTCCTTGTAGTCTTGCCCCGAACCAGTCTTTCACCCATCGTATTTCCTGTGCCAGCTTTACAATATTTCTTATCTCGTTTGCCTCTCCTTCATTACATGCGGAACTATCAAACGCTTCCAGTGCCCCTTGGCGCAATTGTTCCGCCTGCTCGAGACATGCTATTATCTTGTTTAATACAGCACTAAAGTCCAGCGACTCCCTGATAGAGAGGACATCCCAGTCAGGGGCTTCAATAAACAACAGCCGTGCTGTCTGGATTATGACATAAACAGCTTGGTCAACACTAAGTATCGAACAATCTAGAGCCATATCTGCTGGAGTATCTAAAAGTAGGTCGAAAAAGGTTTTCATAGCATCCAGACAGTTGCGTAGACATGTCAAGAGGTACACGAATTGAGATACACCCTCATCTGGATGGCATGCCACGACCACAGCGGGCTCGTACAAGCGTACTAATAGGTACTGGTGGTATAACTCAAACATATGGTAATGGCTTGCAAGATCAGGATGAGTAGTCAACTCAGCCAGGCGATCTAGATCGGAACGAAAACGACGTCCAGTACCTTCGAGTAGAAAAGCATATGGTCTGGAAAGTGTGCGTTCGTGCGGCTCACCAAAACCTCTGGAGAGCTTTTCACTCATCTGGATGAAACGAATAACTTGTGCGGCCGCAGTATCAGACGGCACAGCCTGGGCGTCGGCAATATTCTTCAGACATGTGTCGATATAAGGTGTCTCGAGAGGATTGCGTCGTGATTGCCTGGTTGATATACTGGCCCAAGTCAGATACCCTCCTACAGTCCAGGAGTATACTTACATTGACAGCGCACAATAAAGCCCTAGCAGAGCGCGTTGCTCTTCCAGCGAGTGGGTTTTCTCTTGACGTACCCCTTCTACGGAGCTCGAAATCTCAGAACGACCTTTTCTCTGACTAGACGACGAAGGATATTGAGTGACTCCCAAGTTATGGGCATATCCAAGACCAAGATATGCCAGATTAATAACTTGATCATTATCAACATAACATTTATGTGCCCTGCGTTGTCTGTATTAGTACTCAATAAATATCTTTCAGGCTCACAAACTCACCAAGCTATGATCACCAATACACCTTGAAGTATATCCAGAGTCTTTTCTTCCTCCACCAGAGTTCTATAACCCAAAAATGCAAGCGCATTGCGTTTCATCTTGACGATCTTGGGTCCAGGTAATGGCGCAGCGACTAACATGACGGCTCGGAACAAAAACGGCTTTTCTTCGTACAGTGACTCTACTGTATAATCACTTCTGATGACAACAAAGGGGAACTGGGGCGTATACTCTTGGCGGAAAAGAGACAGGATGTGAGTTGCTTGTGGCCATGATAGTCCGAATGGAGGTTGAGGATCAGTGGCCAATACCTGTCTCTCTACCTGCGGCCGGTTCTTGACAGAGGATTTATCACTTTGTACTTCTCCTCCATTTGTTTGGCCTGGCAACAAAGTCAGTTCACCAAGATTTGTATAACAGCATTTAAAGGAGTCAAACCATCGTAATTTCTGCCCACACCAGAAGCCAAAACTTGTTCTAGAGAAGCTGAACTTTAAAGCGGCATTAGTTATATACTACTACTGGAGTGTTAGTTTCACTCATACTCTGAGTTTGGCTTGATTCTTCTAGGCTTTCTCAAATTCGTCGTGGTCTGCGGCAAACATTCTCTCTTGAGAGCCTCACATCTTTCACCAAGTCATTCCTAGACCAGACAAGCAAGCTTTTTAGAGTATATACCTGTCGCAAAGATGACGTTCTGTGTTTTCTTGTCGGAAATGACATTTTGCCTTGACTCTCGCACAAGGAGCGCAGGCTCGTAGTCGACGCGGTGGGTTGGGATCTCTGTCTACCATAGAGATTAATATTACCTGCAAGTGGGTGCGATCTTGTAATTTGCTGGTGTAGAATTCCCCAGATTCAGCATTTGAAAACCTATATTGCTTGATGCGAGAACAGAGACGGCGTCATATTCCTTTGATGGCTGGATGGCGCGGGATAATTGTTAGCCCGGTCCTGTTTCGAAGGGATAAAAGATACTCGAACCCCCTGCCAAAAAGAGTTGAACACAAAGTATAGTCCATCAGCCAATACCCAAGCAATTGATATTATGAAAACACAGTATTACAAGATCAAATACGAGAAGGCAATTATCTATATATCCTGTCGGCGGTTCCAACGCACTAATAGCGTCACTATCCTTTTATACACTTCTCCACAGGGCCAAACGAGAATCTATCAAACATCCATGTCCTGTAAACCATCCTGATAGATAGGACTCTGTCGTGACATAGGCTCGCTCAGTCCCGATTCTCGCCCTTAAACGCCAAATACTGAATCAAATGCAGTGGTATCTGTTTGCAAAAACACAGTCTTCCTAAACTTGAGAAAGCACCTTCATCTCCAAGAACGCCGCGCATAAAGTCCCAGAATACCTGGCTCTCCCATGCATTCCACCTCAAGCATTCGGTTAGTCATCGTCCAGAATCTCAATAACAGTTGTTGGTGTTGGCTGCTTCCTGACATTGCCGTTGACTACACCGTTGGGCTGCGGAGCTGGTGAATCGTCGTCTGAGTCATCCGGCTCCAATACAGGACTCCATTTGCCGTCGGCGGTTACCGTGATCGCCTTGGTCCGTAGATCGCCATTGCTGAGCAACGACTGACGAACTCCCACAAGATAATCATCCACCCAGAGACTGCCGGGACGGGCATCGAGCCCGCATATCGGGCACTTCCATCCGTCCACTAGCGATGGCTCGGCTCCCTTTTGTAGCGGACCACCTCCTTTCTGCGGTGGTTTCTGGGGCCGAGTCTGGAGCCACGTTTCTAAATCAAAACATTCGAGATGCTTGCAATCGGCGCCTCGGACAGGGACCACGACTCTGCTTGCGCTGAAGGGGTCGGCCAAAGAGATTGTCAGAGTCTTATCCTCTATGATGATATCGTCCGAGTCTGATGGACTTAGGCGGCGCTGTATTTTTTCCTTTGTCTTCGCTATTGGGTGATGTCGCATCGCCTGTATCATGTCGCTGGCAGCCTCGTGGCTGACCGTCTCTACTATCTCAATAGCCATGACATACTTGTACCCCGGCTTAAGATTTTGCTCCACAGGAGGGAAGCTGATTCTCAGAACATTCTCGCCCTCGGACAAAAAATCAGTCAACTCCAGTGGCTGGTCCTTGTGGAAATGTTGCTTTCGACGCAACTCCAAGCATTGCCGGTTGAGATCAAAGAAGATATGACTTGGCCAGCATGTCGTTGATATTACCCAGTCTGGCTCGGTAAGTTCTTCCTGCTTGTCAGACTGCATACAAATACGCAGTCGGTAACGATAAGAGCCTTCCGAATAGTAACAGTATGGAAGACCTTGTCCCTCAACTTTTCTCGACAGTTTGAGAATATGATTCTCTGGTACATTGAAAGGCAACGACCGCAACCCTGTTTGGGGTTCTAGGGTTACGGGTTGATACACAAGTCGTCTGATGTATTGGTAAAAACGGCTTCTCCCAATGTGTGAAGGAACGCGTCTAGGACTACGCAAACCAACGTGTTGGAGCCCAACCTGAAGCGAGCCTTGGCCATAAGGACTAGAGGGATACTCCGACTCAGGTATTTGCTGGACTGGCCGCATATAAGTGAGTGGTTGCAGGGTGGGCAGTTGCTGGGTAGGCGTATGAGGAGCAATTGGTACTTGGTACGGTGGATTTCGAGGCCCTGTTGCCTGTGCTGCGTAGACGTAATTCGGCGGCGCCGCGGCCGTCATATTGTACTGCATGTGAGATGCCCTGTACTGGGTATTTTGCTGAGGATTCATCGCCTGATACTGCTGGGGTGGCATCATCTGGACTGGACTCGCAATCTGTTGAGGCCCGGCTTGTATGGGTTGACCCACGGACTGGGCATTCACTGACGGATGTTGCAAATATCCCCCGTAAGTGCCCGGAAGTGATTGAGATGGATACGCGATAGAATTTGACCGTCTTTGTAACAAAGGATTGCTTGGTGGTAGGATAGGCGTCCGCGGCTGGCCATTGGATGACAAGGTGGGAGTTTGCGTTGTCATAGGAGATCCATGACTTGAATGCAGCTGGGGCAGTCCGGCGCTCGCTGACCTGGGTAACGGATTTTGCGGTATCAGAGGGGATTGGTAGTTAGCAATAGAAGGGGGCGACGCTGCTTGAGGGTCCGTTTGCACATAGAGGTGGTTCGGTCGTCGAGGGCCTTGAACACCACCAGTGCCTGGTAGAGGATAATTATTCACAGATGCCGGGCTTGATACCCTAGGCGCCCCTGTCGGGGTGCTCGCAACCAATGTGTCGAAATGGGGAAGAGAGGGGGACTGAGCCGTTGTGTGCGTGGAATGAGATAGGTTAGGGGATTGAGCTGCTGGCTGTCGTCCATATTGCTCAGTCATAGAATTTCTATGCCCATATACGGGAGAAGGTGCTGCATCTATTCGCCACAAGGGTTAGCTATTTATCATGATACAAAAGGTATGTTTGGGGATCATACTAGAAGGTACTTGCTGCTGCTGCGACAAAATGATATCCCTGTACTTTGTTGCAACTGCCCCGCGAGCACGTTCCAAAGCTTCAGGAGTCTCTCCACGGGCGGCGAACATAGCTTCATCCTCTCGGTCCTGCTCAAAAATCGCATTCATTGTAAGTGCCAGAGGGCCATCTTGTATGCCAAGGCACCTACGACTCGTGGTAAAGAGCATAGCCTGCAGCCCTCGGGCCGGGCAGTGAAGGATGCTTGTCAGTTCGTGAGCAAGCAAAGGGTACCTTCGCGTCTGAACTTGTTGCGATAGTGTATGCCAGTATGTTGAGAAGTAGACAAGGAAAGTAGCAATATCTTTGGCCGCGGCAGTTTGGGGAAACATCTTAGAGAGATCAACCATGGAAGTAGGAAAATTGGCGAAAAACTGAAGATGAGCAGTCGACATATGTTCATTCTTCCTGAGAATGATCTGCACTGTGTTGAAGGCATTATCGATGAAGCGCGGTTCCACTAACCCATGGAAGAGTCCATGAACTGAACCTCTATTCAAAGACCAAGCGCAAAGCGCCTGATGAAAAGCGATATAGAAGAAATCCACATTTTGACATGCTTCCATCAATATCCTATATCTAGGCTTTTCAACTGTTTCGTTCAAAAGCCCGGCTTGGGCGGCTTGTGCCACGCGGCGCTCGATCGCGCTGTGCCAGTGTCGGCATAGTTCTTGATCTTTGGATGCAACCGATGGCTCTTGGACTCGGGTCCGTTTAGCCTGGTGCTCAGAAGCAACGGGCGGCCTCCTATTGATCCTTGCTCCTGGCTCTGCGGGTGCGCTTCGGTTGTTTTGTTGATTTTCTGGTAGAGAGGGCGGCAAAGCTGTTGGTTGGGGAGCGAGGGTAGACGAAGTAGAACCGGCCGCCACGGATAGGGTTGACGCTTCCGTAACGTGTTTTTGAGGAGGAGTGAGATTTTCGGCTCGAGGAGAGATGGCAGTCGTAGGGTTCGGGTTCGTGATACTATTCGCGACGGAAATCGAGTCGCCTTGGTTCATGTTACTATCGGAAACTGGCCGCCCGGGCCCTGCGCCCTCTACGTGAGCGCTTGCGTCAGGATTGGTGCAGTCGGCTTGATTCGAGACATTCGGACTCGGTGCGTCGGTCAACGCTGGTGAGGGTAGAACGGTCGATGGTCTATGTCATCATGTTAGCAGGGCCGACAAAAGGTAAGCAGTGTTGGTAATATCTTTGCCTGTGGCAACGTTGCAGGCTCAACAAGGCAAGGCAAGGCTGTGTGGCTCGGCGCAAAACTGCTACTTGGCAGAATCGATTATGGGAAATGTTGAAGGATTATTATTTACCTCGATGGTTCTCCGGCGCTTGGCAGTTGTCCTGTTGATTGATCTGATGTGATGCTGTCGCGTGGTAAGCCATTCTCACTCTGGGTTGGGGGTGCAGTGCCGGACGCCTTTCTCATTCGGTTCCGCTTTCGGGAATTACTGGAGGAGGCTATTGGAGCTGGCCTAGGGTTGTTGGTATCCGCGGATGAGACCCCGGTCATCCATGAACGAGTGCGACCACCGAGGAAAGCATTGAGAGTCTCGTTAGAAGAAGCGATCTGTTGATAATCAGAAGTAGGGACAGCCCTTGACTGATTCGGTCCTGAAGTTGGTGGCATTTCACAGGTTGATGGTGTATTTGGTAAGGTCTAAAGAGGGACGATATACAAAGTCGCAGCCGAAACCTGAGCGCAAACCATTTGAATACTATGCTACCTAGCGATCATGCTCAACGTCGCCGCTTTCTGAAGTCGAATGCCGCCAGGTCAATCATGGTTCAGCAAGTGAATGCGCAGAGGTGAGTCACAAAGGCAGCAGCCGTATCAGCGATCGCAAAGCAGTATCGGAGCGAGCAAGTAAGTGAAGCCGAGACAGTGGCAGATTTAGTTTGGCCAGGTGCGCAAGTTTGCAACAAACAAGGTGACGGCGAAATGAAGCGAAGGAGATAGAATAAAACGGAAGAGGGTGAATTAGTAGACAGACAGATCATGGATGGTTGGTGAAAGTGTAAAATGTAATCGACGTTGGCTGGAGGCAAGCGGAGAAACTCTGGAGAAGGAAATCGACCAACAAAATCAACACCCAAAAAAAAAAAAAAAAAA